>SJYT01029290.1:159676-194037 GCA_006410635.1 Cephalophus harveyi | reverse complement strand
CTTTGGCTCCATCCCTTCATTCTTTCTGGAGTTATTTCTCCACTGACCTCCAGTAGCATATTGGGCACCTACCGACCTGGGGAGTTCCTCTTTCAGTATCCTATCATTTGCCTTTTCATACTGTTCATGGGGTTCTCAAGACAAGAATACTGAAGTGGCTTGCCATTCCCTTCTCCAGTGGACCACATTCTGTCAGACCTCTCCACCATGACCCGCCTGTCTTGGGTGGCCCCACAGGGCATGGCTTAGTTTCATTGAGTTAGACAAAGCTGTGGTCCTAGTGTGATTAGATTGATTAGTTTTCTGTGAGTATGGTTTCAGTGTGTCTGCCCTCTAATGCCCTCTTGCAACACCTACCATCTTACTTGGGTTTCTCTTACCCTGGACGTGGGGTATCTCTTCACGGCTGCTCCAGCAAAATGCAGTCACTGCTCCTTACTTTGGACTAGAGGTATCTTCTCACCGCTGCCCCTCCTGACCTTGAACATGGAGTAGCTCCTCTTGGCCCTCCTGCGCCCGTGCAGCCACCACTGCTTGGACGTGGGGTTGTTCCTCTTGGCCACCGCCCCTCAAAGACAATATAATAATGATAGGAAATCAAAAGTGGGATCTCAAGAAGGATTATCATTTGGAGTTTTTTTTTTGTCCTCATAGCACACTGTCATTGCCATTTTTCATTGCCATGTATCATATATTTCATTGCCATTCTTCAAATGATAATTTTTCTTATGAAGCGATATCTTCGTAAGAACATGTCACTTTATAAGAACACTGCATTGTTGTAGAACACTGCATTGTTGTTATCTGTGCATTAACAAGAACACAGTGTTGTTAACATGCAAAGATAAATATGAACTACAAATCTTTTGCATGAAGATCCCACAGCTGTATATACAGGAATGGTGGCAAGAGTATGGAAGATAAAATTGAGAAAGGCAGTGGAGGCTGGACCATGTGGGTTTCTGAATGCTGTGTTAAGCAATACAGAGAACGTCCTGGTGGTCCAGGGTTAGGACTCTGGGCTTCCACTGCTGGGAGTTCAGGGTCAGATCCCTAGTCAGGGAATTAAGATCCCACAAGCCATATGGTACAGCCAAAAAAAAAAAAAACAGACTCGATTCAGATCTTATTCCCTCTATTTCCTTCAAGGGATGCTGAGTTTTTTCAATCAGTAAATGTTAAAATATACTCAATATAAAACTCAAAGCCCAACTTTGACCTTGAAACAATAATTATAATATTTTAAAAGCAATAACTGTGACTTATAAAAACTTGCTTAAATAATTTCATTGATTAAATGCCACAGAGAATGCTGTGAACTATTTAGGTGTTAGATATCTACCATGCTCGTCTTCTAAAAATACTCAGTTTGATTAATGTAGTTAATCTAGTTTTTTAAAAACACTTTCTGTATGCAATACACTTTGTTAGCCTCTGGGAGATACAGTATTTAAAGGTTTCTGTTCTCAAACAGTTTTACAGGTTACAAGAGCCAACACAGTCTCAAAACCTGACAGTAAAGAGCATAGTATGAGACATATTACAATACAGGAACAAGGGGCCCAGGTGGGGAGCAGTTACTTCTCCAGCATTCCGGTCCGCCAAGGAAGTGGACACTGCAGCGTTCTCCAGGTTTGGAGAAGGTTCCCAACTAAAGACACACCGCTACTAGCAGTTGGAAATCCACTTGTCAACACTGAAGGTAAAACACGAGGTGTGTGGGTAAGGATCACCAGCATCTTCTAGGAGGTTAATTCTGAGGGTGGAGGGATGCAGGAGTCTTGCTCCCTGAGGAGGGATGTGGTGCTTCAGCTGAGCCTTAAAGAGGTAGGGCATCTACAGGTGTGGGCAGGGAAGAGTTAGAGCATAAACCTAGACAAGGCAAAGTTCAGGATACTTTAATAACTCGTTGGTATAACTCTCTCCTATTTGTTTTTCCCCTCTGACACTATTTCTTATTTTTATTACTGCCTAGTATTTCATTGTGTTAACTCTTTGCTTCACTCAATTCTCTATATTTAAATACCTAAGTCGTTTTCAAGCTTTATTATAAGGGATACTCATTTAATCAATTAAAGCATATTCCACAAATACAGTGATGGATCAAATATCTTCCCTTAGGGAGTTGACATGTTAGTGAGGGAGCCTGTAGGAACACAACTCTGGTGGATCAGCCAGGCTGCAGTATCCAAATGTCCTCCACCCTTGAGGTCCCTGCAGGCAGGGCACTGGGTTCTTTATACTTAAAACTTCTATAACTATCATACCACCTAGTCCTTAATACTGGTAATGTTGGTTAAGTTAATGGAGAAAAGCCCTAAGCAGAGTATGAAAGGGGTAAGAGGAACATGAATTTAAGTTCTTATAAAAGAACCATTGTGATTAGCAGCAATTTTTTCCCTCTACAACTTTCTTTATGTCCTGAGGCATGAAATTTATTTCTCAGGCTTCTGTAAGGTCTTTCGCATAGGATGAAACATATTCCATTTCCTTGAGATATAGTCAGCTAAGGTCATATCTCCCTTACTGACATTATAATGTACAAAATAAAATTCCTCTTTAAATTCTAGAAGCCAACTTCATTACGTATGAGTGTCTTCACCTCCTGTGGCTTCACAGAAACACCTGCCCAGGCTTTTTGGCTTTCTCTTGAGTTATATTCCAGTCAGCAATTGTTTGCGTAACATTTTATCTTGCTAGGTTTTGTCTCTCATTAAAGCGATTCATGAATCATTCTTGTTGGTTTCCGAGTAGGTTACAGGATGAGCTTATTTGCATACAGAGCTAAGTCCCCAACAAATTTAGAAGATGGCCTTTAAAATTTATCCCCAAACTTCTATTTCATTGCTAAGATGCCCTTTCTAATATCATTTCCAACACTACCAACTCCTTTTTTTTTTTTTCTCTTCCACCAAAATTTTGACTTTTTTTTTCAGGGTCATTTTCACAAAGCAAACAAATTTTTATTACTACAAAAGCTACTGAGTGATGAGCAGCAAAGCAAATTAGGGTACGGATTATGGGCAGTGGGTTGGGTTCATTCATTAGCTGAGTGACTCACTTCCTGGGAACGGACACTTACTCCAGCAGAACCACAAATTATTACAGCAATGAAATATCTTCTGACAAATAGCTAACATTAATAATAAACTTGCAAAAGCCAAGGGTCTGCTCCAGTATTTCCCAAACTAGCTTCCAAGGAGCAATAAAGTTTCTCAAGTTACTAATAGATGTTTTGCAAAATAAATGGCTCTGTGGTCAAATCAGTTTGGAAAACACTTCTTATCTTCCCCTTGGAAGATTCATAAAATACATCAACATGTTATAGGTCCTTAACCTTATTTGACTATAAACATCTTTCACACACAGCACCTATTAACAGCTCAAATGATGAGTGACAAATGTGTGTGTGCTCAGTCGTGTCTGACTGTTTGTGACCCCATAGACTGTAGCCTGCTAGGCTCCTCTGTCCATGACATTTCCCAGGCAAGAATACCAGAGTGCGTTGCCATTTTCTTCTCCAGGAAATCTTCCCAACCCAGGGATCAAACCCCTGTCTCAATTTTGTCTCCTGCACTGGCAGGCAGATTCTTCACCACTGTACCACCTGAGTACTAATGGTCTAAGAAATATCACTTGGGAAAGATTCACCTACATGGTTTCTATGGAGTTTATTACCTGGATTTGCCATATAAAAGGGCACGAACAGGTCTGTAGTTCTTGTACATGTCTTCCAATGGATTCAAACACTATACAAGGACCTTGATTGCATTTCTGTGACTGACAGGTTTTGTTTTGATTATCAATGTGATTTACATCATATTGCTGATTTGTAGATGAACAGCATCTGGGATTTAGTTGAATAGTATAACATAGCTATTCTCAAAGTGTGATCCCTGAACCAGAGGTTTCAGGATTATTGGAGAATTTGTTAGAGATGCAAATTCTCAGGTCCCATACCTACTAACCTGGGAGCTCTAGGGGAGGGTCCAACAATCTGTGTTTTTAGGTGTGTTTTAATGTGCTCGATTGCTCAGTCATGTCCGACTCTTTGTGACCCTAAGGGACTGTAGCCCACCAGGCTCCTCTGTCATAGGAATTCTGCAGGCAAGAATACTGGAGTGGTTTGCCATTCCTTTCTTCAGGGGATCTTTCCCACCAAGGGATCAAACCCATGTCTCTTATGTCTCCTGCATTGGCATACGGATTCTTTACCACTGTGCCCTGTGTTTTAATAAGCCTACCAGTTAATGCTTGCATACACGCTTGAGAATCACCAGTTTCACACAGTTTAAAACTTCTGCTTTCAGCTTATAACATGGAACAGGGACCAGATTTATCTATTCTCTTACCTGGAAAAAAAAAAGGAAAGACTGGACAAAATGCATGAAACAATGGTTTTCAGACATTGGACATCAGGCAGCTCAGGACATCATCCTGAGAAGTGGAAAACCAATAAAATGATCCCTACAACTGTTCCAGCTTAGCATGGAGAGAGAGTTTCTCGGTGAAAGGAAGAGGAGGGACCCCAGGAAGGGCCTGCTTCTCTCACTGAGTAATGGAGATGGAGTTGAGAGTCCAGGGAGACCAAGGTGCCTAGGACTTTCCTAGTAGAACAGCAGATAAGAGAAAACTACACAGAAAGAAAAGTCTAGAGAACTGCAGATGCTCCTCCTGAAATCTTCAGCTGAATACTGACCAAAGCAAGAGTGTGAGGGAAAAAATTAGTAGATCATTGGTGAGCTTCAGGACAACCTTGAGTGATCAAATACAATACTGAGAATCCCTGAAAGAGAAGGGCAGAGAGAATATTTTAAAATATTGACCAGAAATTTTCCAAATTTCATGAAAACTATGAATCTATAAATCCAAGAAATTAAACTCTAAGAATAAGAAACATGAAAACTATACCAAGGCAAATCGTAATCAAATTATTTGAAATTAATGATAATGAAAAACATCTTAAAAGCAGTCAGAGGGGAAACATCACAGTAAGCAGAGGGGAAACAAAAGGAAGAATGATCACAGATTTCTTATGGAAAGCAATGCAAGCCACAAGATGGTGGATCAACATCTTTAAAGTACTGAAAGAAAAAAAAAATCTGCCAAGCTAGAATTCAAAAACAAATAAAAAATCTTTCAAAAAGGAAGGTTAAATAAAGTTACTTTCAGGCATATAAAAGCTGAAAGAGTTCATCACAGCAGACTTGAACCAAAAGAAATGTTAAAAAAAACTTCTTCAAACAGAAGGAAAATGATACTAGAAGGAAATCTGGAGCTACTTAAAGGAATGAAGAGCTCTAGAAACAGTACCTAGGTAAGTAGAAAAGACCATTTTTCCCTTATTTTGAAAATCTGCCTAAAAGATCATCAGTTGCTTAACAAGAAAGCAGTGCAATGTATATGATGTAAGTAGAAGTAACATGTATGGCAATAGCATACACAGAGGTGGGAAAAGGAAGAGTCCTATTGTAAGGTTTTTATACTCTGAAGCGGTGCGTTATTTCTTGAAAGTTGACTGTAATAGACATATACTGTAAACCCAAAAGCAACAAAAGGAAATAACCTTAACAAGCTACCAAAGGAAATAAAATGGAACCATGAAAACACTCAACCCAGAAGAAAGTAGAAAAATATTTTTTAAAAAAGGAACAAAGAATAGATAAGTCAACTAGAAAGCAAATTGCAAGATGATAGATTTAAACCCATCCATATCTGTAAACGCTTGGGCAGATGAACCAAGTTTTTTGCGCCCTGTACTCTTCAGCAAATAAACAAGTTAACTTTTTATCCCCTATTAGCATTAAATTTCTCTCCAAAAGCAGTGCAGTGAAAGATTAGAAACTTGAACTAATCATAACAGCAACACGATCTTGGCAGCGATTCCTCTTCTGACTTAGCGTATCACAGAAAGATGACTAACAAGTTCAGCCAAGAGACACTGAGCTGAAGGCACTTTTCATTTCTTTCTTCTCAGAGGGCTTACATAACTCAGATCGCTAGAGCGTAGCAACCCAGGCACAGAGTATTCAAAAAGGGATTTCTTTCTTCCAAGCCTGGGGCTTAGCAACACTATTAAAAGTACTCTCCTTTGTCTGCCTGAGACCCAAGGACACGCTGCAGACCTTTCGGGCCACTCCTGTTGGGTCCTTGGTGTTGCTCCTTTGCTGTCCACTGTTTGGGGATTACCTGGATGTGGCCCTTGGGCTCATCCCGTGTCCGGCTCCCTCCTCGGAACGCTCTTGCTGCTTTTCAGTTCTACCTTCCCCAGGCTTATCCTGTCCAATGATGAGTTCCTTTCCAGAGCACGGTCTCACCTGCTGAACTCGTTCACTTAGTTCAATCGTGTTCATTCTTTAGATCTTAATCCATAAGTCCTCCACTGTGTCCTCTACCTGCTTTCCAGATTCTTGTCACAGTTTGAAATTATGTACTGTGGAATGTGATTATTTGGATGGCAGGGACAGAAGAAAAGACATTAAAAGTGCTCATATTCGCTTCTTCAGCTGAAAATAGCCCGATCTTTCATAGCTAATAGGTTCATCCCTCCCCCCATTCCCCACTTTGTAATGGTATCCTGACCTTTATTATGCAGATGAAGGTGATCAGCGGATAGAAAACTTGAGAAACAGGTAAGCCTGGAAGATCTAGGCTGGGGGTGGAAAGTACTAGAGGAGAGGGGAAAGTGGATCCAGACAAAGCGAGCTGGGGTTGGAAACCTGAGGGATGGGTTGCAGGGGCATGAGTTCCGGTTGAGAGGTCTTTGGGGAGGAGCTGGAGAGCAGGGCTGCCGAGAGGCAGTGGGGTGAGGTTGGATATGAGAGACAGAGAGAGGGAAGGGAAAAGGGATTGTCAGCGTGTGCGTCAGGACTGCGAATCGAATCACACTGGGCAAGCTTTGATAGGCACCAGGCAACCCCCTCCAGTGTTCTTGCCTGGAGAATCCCAGGGACGGCGGAGCCTAGTGGGCTGCCGTCGATGGGGTCGCACAGAGTCGGACACGGCTGAAGCGACTTAGCAGCAGCAGCAGGAAGGATAGAAACCGCTTTTGGTGGAATTTTGGCTGCTGTGTTTGTCTCCAGGAGCAGGACAGCACGTGAAGATTGGACTGGACGGGAAACTGCCATGAAGCGTGGCTAGAGGGCTTTGGCTGCCAGTGTCCAGACTCCCTGCGGTAAGGCAGCGCCACCTTCCTCGGGGGCCTGACCCGCCTCCCCTCTCACTGTGCAGGCGTCTCGGGAACCCGCCCAGCCCCGCCTCTGAGGCCTCACGCGTGACGCTGGCCCCGCCCACCAGGCGCCCACCAGGCGCCCACGTGCCCTGACCAGGAGCCACTTAGGGAAGGTGGCCAGTGAGCTTCATGCCCAGGGTATTTGTTGCAAGAAGAGAAACACTCTTCTTTTACTGGTGGATTTCAGTGTGAGGATGAAACCAAACACAGGTAAAAGCAAGGCTGAAATAAGGGAGGTACAAGGTACCAGTCTTATTTTTTGAGCCCCTGTACCAACCCCACCTCAACTAGCCTATGGTTTGTATATTACATCAATCAATAAACACCTTTTTTTTTTGCTTATGCCAGTGTGAGTTGGGTTTTTGGCTATCTGGAGTCGAAAGTGTTCTAAATTATATAATATTCAACTTGTATCTGTATTACATCTGATTCAGGCCTATCTCCATGACTAAAGTTCATAGGGACAGAGTTTGTGTCTTTTGTTGTTGTTGTTATCTATTCTATTTCTACCATCCTGTACAGTGTCTGGAATGTTTGTTGCATAAACCATTCTTTAAGTGCCTCCCGTTTAAACACATTGTTTTGTGACTGGTTATTGTCTGTTTCCCTGCTAAATTTTAAACTCTCTGAGGACCACGAATTTTGATTGTTTCACTTGTCTTGAGCTCCCAGCCTAACGCACAAGGCTTGGAATACATTAGGTACTTCATGAATATTGGCAGAGTGAATGAACAAAATATGGGAAAAAATATGAAGTCAAACCAGAGTAAGGCCATCATGAAAAGGCCGATTTACTCGGGTTTTAGAAATTGATTTCCCGGATATAAGTATTGAATGCCTATGAAGTGAAACCTTGATACTTAGGACAGATTTGGAAAACTGGGAATGAATCAATCTAACTAATATTCTTTCTTCTCCTTTATTTTATATCATCAGAAGAAACGATGACTTTTGTCTTGCTAAACCATTATGCTTCTGTGACCTAAGAAGGCCTAAGCAGATGTATAAGACTTAAAAAAAAAAAAAAAAAGTGGTTAATATATGATTATCATGTCAGTTCAGTCAGTTCAGTCGCTCAGTCATGTCCGACTCTTTGCGACCCNGGCCATCCACCAGCTGGACTTCATTCAGATGAAATGTAGGGGTGAGCCGTGGTTGGCCCAGTTCAGTTGTTGCTTCTTCTGGAAGAGGCATCCCCTCTGCAGGGCAGCTCATGCATCGGAAGACTTGTGACCCTGGTGTGACCCAGATTGGGAGGGAGGGACTTCTGCGGCACAGACCTGGGTTCAGGTCCCAGTTCAGTGTCCTCGAGCTGGTGACCTCTGCAGGTAGCTCCCAGCCTGAGCCACAGATTTTGCATGTATGAAAGAGAATTGTTTGTTGGTTCAGAGACGCCTGTTGAGTGTTTTTCACCTGCCAGACACCATGCTCGGTGTTCAGGACACAGCCATGAACAAGTCCAGGACTCCCTCACAAGACTGAGCTGGCATTCTAGAGAAGGAAATAGGCAATGATACAACAGATAGTATAATATAACCTGATGGTGGCAGGTGTGACCAACAACGCGCTTTTTGAGAAGTGAAAGTGTTAATCGCTCAGTCATGTCTGACTCTTTCTGACCCCATGGACTGTAGCCCACCAGTCTCCTCTGTCCATGGAATTCTCCAGGCAAGAATACTGGAGTGGGTTTCCATGCCCTCCTCCAGGGGAATTTCCCAACCCAGGGATAGAACCCAAGTCTCTTACGTCTCCTGCATTGGCAGGCAAGTTCTTTATCACTAACGTCACCTGGGAAGCCCCAGCATGGACTGTATTTCTAAAATCTCTCGAGCCTGAACACAACTAGAGAATAAAAAGATACTCCGGAGCTCACCTTGATAGAACTGATGATACACTTGACTTGAATCCCTAATTCCACGGGTAGACTGTCCCATACTCTAAGATTGCCTCACCTTCCGGGATCTAGTTCCCTAGGCCTTTAAATGCTCCCAGACAAAGGTTTCAATGTATCTTTGCGTTTTGCCTGTCCCCCACCCGCAACCACAACTTCATGGGCCCCAGGTGTGAGCTGCACGTGACTCCATGCAGAGGGTCTGGAGAGGCCTTGCCATGCTGGGAGGCACAGGCGGTCAGGCTCTGCTGCAAGTCCTAGGGAGCTGCTCGTGGGGCAGAATCAAAACCAGTGATGCTCAGTGGGCCGGTGGGGAGAAGACACCTTGTCCTCAGGGCTCCAGACTCAGAGGGGTGGCAGCAACTGCCACGTCTCTGCGTCTCTCCCGGCCTCAAATCCCAGGACCCGCTCCCAGGCTAGGAGGTCCGCGGAGTGTGCATGCAAGCGGCAGGGAGTGGCGCAGCTGGTCGCCTTCCTCTGGGGTGGGCCGGGCCCGCAGCTTGTCCCTGCGCCCTGCAGGGTGTGCACACTGAAGCCCGCCTGTCCCGTCACAGTGCCGCCCGTGCCCCTGTTGCAGCTGGAGAAGTGCTGCACCCGGAACAACAGCGTCACGCTGGCCTGGAGGACACCGCCCTTCACCCACAGCCCCGTGGATGGCTACATCCTGGAGCTAGACGACGGCGACGGGGGCCAGTTCCGGGTGAGGCCTGCTGCCTGCTGCGGGGGGTGGGGGGCGAGGTTCGCACTGTCCCAGCCTCTGGGTCAGTCCATGTGGCTGCCCCTAACTCTGATACCACTAACGGGGGCGTCAACCCCAAGGACGCAGGACTGGTGGGCCTGGGCTCATGGGACACACAGGGGGTTTCTCTACCGGAGCTAGGTCTAGGCAGGCAGAGAAAGTTCAGGATGGCTTTTCTGTGAAGATTGATGCAGGTCGGAGGCCGAGGCAGAGCTCAGAAAAGGTGTCCCCCACACAGACTTGCTTCCCAGTTGACCCTGCAGTATCCAGTCAATGCCCTCCCACACATCCCCCCAAGCAGCCTCCTACTCCCTCAATGTTCCCACACAACTGCCCGACCCCGTTCACTAATAGCTCATCTGGCAAGGTGATCTGCACGAGAAGACACACCAAAAACGGTTGCAGGGTTTGGGTGATGATCTACGTTCAGGTCCCCAGTGATGAAGTACATGGGGAGAGTAAAGACCCTTAGTGAGTCAGAAATATATCTTCCAGTCTCACCCTGGCAGGAACCCTGACAGCTCCCCACCCCATCCCCCCAAGAGAGCTCTACCGAGACGTCACAGTGGAGTTCAGACTCCTGGCCAGGAATCTGGTTGACAATGAACTCCAGGGAGCACAGACTCGGGCTCTCCTTAGAGCTTCACCTTTCTGTCCCAAGAGACTAAATAAAGACTCATTCTAAGAAACCAGAGCAATCAGGACAATTCTCATACTTCTCCTGGAGCTGGTACCCATTCAAGGAATCTTACCAGAGTCACTGTTCCTTTTGTTTCCCTCAACGGGATTTACGCCTGCGTCTTTTCATTTTTTTTGATTTGTGAATGCCAGAGTTGTAGTACTCCATGAGGAAAAATTGAGTCCCTGGGAATATGGGCTCTTTAGGGAAGAGAGAAGCTGAAGTCACGTGGGTCAGGAAGACCAGGTCATACACTGGGTGCCGAACCCCAGCCGTTCTGGTCATGCAAATGAGCGAGGAACTGACAGTTCCTTGACTAACCAGAAACCAGGAAGATAGCTTACGGTTTTGAAATAGGATGAAGGAGGATATTAAAAGAAGCCGCCAGTACTTCCCTGGTAGTCAGTGGTTAGGAATCTG
The DNA here is from genome assembly GCA_006410635.1 of Cephalophus harveyi. Taxonomy (NCBI): domain Eukaryota; kingdom Metazoa; phylum Chordata; class Mammalia; order Artiodactyla; family Bovidae; genus Cephalophus; species Cephalophus harveyi. Next base: position 183,077 of record SJYT01029290.1, on the reverse strand, counting down.
CAGGGGACATGGGTTTGATCCCTGGTTGGGAAACTAGATCCCACGTGCTGAGGAGCAGCTAAGCCTGTGAGCCACATCTGAAGATCCCATGCGCCACAAATGACACCCAGTGAAACCAAATAAGTAAGTAAATAAATATTTACCAAAAAAAGAAGAAGCCACAGAGCTCAGTGGCTCCTCCCCTTTGAGACGTGACCATTAATAGAAGCTGGAGCCAAGGGCTCGAGTTTCTGAGAGACAGTGTGTCATGGTGGGAAAATCGTGGACTTAATGCAGACAGACCTGGATTTGAACCCTGGCTTCTAAATGGATTGACTGTGGTCTTGGGCAAGTTTCCTGCCCTCTCTGAGTGTCCTTGTGAGTAAAACATAAAAAATAATAGCAATGTCCCAGGGTTGTGTAAGGATTAAGATGCCTTATACAATAATAGCTGGCACACAGCTATTATCAATAACTCGAAAAAACAAATGAAGAATAACACCCCCAAGTAATCAGGCAGGAATAGTGTCTTATAATCTTATTTACTCAGGGTGTGCTGGGTCTTCCTTTCTGCACGGGCTTTCCCTAGTTGCAGTGAGCAGAGGCTTCTCTCTGGTTGTGGTACACTGGCTCCCACTGCAGTGGCTTACCCTGTTGCAGAGCACAGGCTCTGAGGCATGTGGGCTCAGTAGCTGCAACACGTGGCCTCTAGAGCACAGGCTCAGCGGCACACAAGTTTAGTTGTTCCATGGCATGTGGGATCTTCCCAGACCAGTGGTCGGACTCATGTTTCCTACATTGGCAGGCAGATTCTTCATCACTCAGCCTAAGGGAAGCCCAGGAATGATGTTTTATGTAATGACAAAAGTGAGATGTGAGACTATGTATTTGGGGGCAGTTAACAGGACAAATAGCCTTGACTGTGTGGATCACAATAAACTGTGGAAAATTCTGAAAGAGATGGGAATACAAGACCACCTGACTTGCGTCTTGAGAAATCTGTATGCAGGTCAGGAAACAACAGTTAGAACTGGACATGGAACAACAGACTGGTTCCAAATAGGAAAAGGAGTACGTCAAGGCTGTATATTGTCACCCTGCTTATTTAACTTATATGCAGAGTACATCATGAGAAAGGCTGGACTGGAAGAAGCACAAGCTGGAATCAAGATTGCCGGGAGAAATATCAATAACCTCAGATATGCAGATGACACCACCCTTATGGCAGAAAGTGAAGAGGAAATAAAAAGCCTCTTGATGAAAGTGAAAGTAGAGAGTGAAAAAGTTGGCTTAAAGCTCAACATTCAGAAAACGAAGATCATGGCATCCGGTCCCTTCACTTCTTGGGAAATAGATGGGGAAACAGTGGAAACAGTGTCAGACTCTATTTTTGGTGGCTCCAAAATCACTGCAGATGGTGACTGCAGTCATGAAATTAAAAAACGCTTACTCCTTGGAAGGAAAGTTATGACCAACCTAGATAGTATATTAAAAAGCAGAGATATTACTTTGCCGACTAAGGTCCATCTAGTCAAGGCTATGGTTTTTCCAATAGTCATGTATGGATGTGAGATTTGGACTGTGAAGAAAGCTAAGCACTGAAGAATTGNCAGCCATGAAATTAAAAGACGCTTACTCCTTGGAAGAAAAGTTATAACCAACCTAGATAGCATATTGAAAAGTAGAGACATTACTTTGCCAACAAAGGTCCGCCTAGTCAAGGCTATGGTTTTTCCTGTGGTCATGTATGGATGTGAGAGTTGGACTGTGAAGAAAGCTGAGCACTGAAGAATTGATGCTTTTGAACTGTGGTGTTGGAGAAGACTCTTGAGAGTCCCTTGGACTGCAAGGAGATCCAACCAGTCCATTCTAAAGGAGATCAGCCCTGGGTGTTCTTTGGCAGGAATGATGCTAAAGCTGAAACTCCAGTACTTTGGCCACCTCATACGAAGAATTGACTCATTGGAAAAGACTTTGATGCTGGAGGGTTTGGGGGCAGGAGGAAAAGGGGACAACATAGGATGAGATGGCTGGATGGCATCACTGACTCAACGGACGTGAGTCTGAGTGAACTCCAGGTGTTGGTGATGGACAGGGAGGACTGGCGTGCTGCAATTCAAGGGGCTGCAAAGAGTCGGACATGACTGAGTGACTGAACTGAACTGATATCATAGGTGTTCATTAAGAATTGAAATAAAAAGGTAAAATGTTGATTCATTTAAGCAAGTATTTTTCTTTATTTTTTCCTTTATATATTGAAATATAGTTGATTTACAATGTCATGTTAGTTTCAGGTATAGAGCACAGTGATTCAGTTATACACATATATATTCTTTTTCAGATTCTTTTCCCATATAGATTATTACAAGGTATTGAGTAGAGTTCCCTGTGCTATGTATCAAGCCCTTGTTGACTATCTGTTTTGTATCTACTAATGTGTATATTTGTTAATCCCAACCTCCTAATTTATCCCTCTCCCCCTTCCTCTTTGGTAATCATAAGTTTGTTTTCTCTGTCTCTGGGTCTATTTTTTGTATCTTTTTTTTAGATTCCACATACAAGTGATATCATATTTTCTTTCTCTTTCTGCCTTATTTCACTTAGTATGCTAATTTCTAGGTCCATCCATGTGGCTGCAAATGGCAATATTTCATTCTTTCGTGCTGCAGTCTATGGGGTTGCAAAGAGTCAGACATGACTGAGTGACTGAATTGAACTGAACAGTTAAGTAAAATTCCATTTTATATATATTCCATATATAGACAGGCTTCCCAGGTGGCACTAGTGGTAAAGAGCCTGCCTGCCAATTCAGGAGACTTAAGAGATGCAGGTTCAATCCCTGGGTTGGGAAGATCCCCTGGAGGAGGGCATGGCAACCCTCTCCAGTATTCTTGCCTGGAGAATCCCATGGACAGAGGAGCCTGGTCAGCTACGGTCCATAGGGTCACAAAGAGTTGGACACAACTGAAGTGACTTAGCATGCACCACATCATCTTTATCTTTTCCTCTGTTAGTAGACATTTCATGTCTTCAGTTCAGTTCAGTTCAGTCGCTTAGTCATGTCCGACTCTTTGCAACCCCATGAATCGCAGCACGCCAGGCCTCCCTGTCCATCACCAACTCCTGGAGTTCACTCAAACTCATGTCCGTCGAGTCATTGATGCCATCCAGCCATCTCATACTCTGTCGTCCCCTTCTCTTCCTGCCCCCAATCCCTCCCAGCATCAGAGTCTTTTCCAATGAGTCAACTCTTCGCATGAGGTGGCCAAAGTACTGGAGTTTCAGCTTTAGCATCATTCCTTCCAAAGAACACCCAGGGCTGATCTCCTTCAGAANCCTCTGTTGTCCCCTTCTCCTCCTGCCCCCAATCCCTCCCAGCATCAGAGTCTTTTCCAATGAGTCAACTCTTCGCATGAGGTGGCCAAAGTACTGGAGTTTCAGCTTTAGCATCATTCCTTCCAAAGAACACCCAGGGCTGATCTCCTTCAGAATGGACTGGTTGGATCTCCTTGCAGTCCAAGGGACTCTCAAGAATCTTGGGCTATTGTAAATAGTTGTTTTACCAAGTATTAATTATTTCTCTAAATTCTTGTCTGGCTTTTTAGGTAAGAGTAATCTGACTGATTTAATGTGTTTATCTCTTCACAGTGATGTACATGGAGATCCCAAAGATGTCTGGAACCCATTTAAAAGCTTTCTTAAATTAACTTACTTTATAATTTTAATAGCCATGTATGGCGAATTTAGTTCATGGTTCTTCCCATGCTTCATACATAGGAAAGATTATTTCTCTATGTGTCACTTTATCAAAGCGAGTTTTGCAAATTAAATACAAAAAAAATCTGATCAAGTCATTTTATTATCAGTTAATACTCTTAATGGAGAAGGAAATGGCAATCCACTTTTATTCTTGCTAGGAAAATCCTATGGAGCCTGGCAGGCTACAGTCCATAGGGTCGCAAAGATTTGGTCATGACTGAAGCGACTTAGCACATAAGTAACAACTCTCTTAAGTGTGGATCCGTAAGATAAATATAGGGAACGGTAGCTCCTGCTGTTGCTGCTAAGTCGCTTCAGTCGTGTCCGACTCTGTGCGACCCCATAGACGGCAGCCCACTAGGCTCCGCCATCCCTGGGATTCTCCAGGCAGGAACACTGGAGTGGGTTGCCATTTCCTTCTCCAATGTATGAAAGTGAAAAGTGAAAGTGAAGTCGCTCAGTCGTGTCTGACTCTTTGTGACCCCATGGACTGCAGCCTACCAAGCTCCTCCGCCCAAGGGATTTTCCAGGCAAGAGTACTGGAGTGGGGTGCCATTGCCTTCTCCAGGGAACAGTAGACTAGTTGGTTATTCAATTATTGGATTTTTTTTTTTTACCAAAATGAATCTTTGAGTTGCATTTTTTTAGAGAGCCTTGATAGTGATAGAACTTTTCTTCTTAAACTTACAGTGATCCTGGAAGTTTGGTATTCCTGATTTTAATCATATGGGTGAATGGTGTAAGACACTTGAGACCTGTGGCAGATTGCATTCTCCAAAATGCTCACCACAATCCACCCCTTACAATGTGATGCTGATGCTCCTCCTGTTAAGAAATGGCATCTCTGTTTCTTCTTGAATCTGATGGGCCTGTAACTATGGGGGAAGTGACCCTATGTGACTTGTGAGGCTACCTCATAAAAGGCTATGATACAGCTTCCACCTAGTGTTCCAACCACCTTGTTCAAAGAAGGCAGGCCACACAGAGAGGCTATGTGTGGGTGCTCCAGACCACAGCTTTGGCTGACATCCTAGCCAGCGGCCATAAGCAATGGGCCATGTGAATGAAGAAAGATAGAAGGTGACTCCAGTACCCAAAATTGTCAGGCTACATGAAGAACAAGCTCCAACAGGGAACTTGCCCCTTGAGTTGAGTAAATCTTGAGAATTATGAGAGTTAATAATAGTAAAATGATTGCTGTTCTCCTAAGCTACTAAGCTTTAGGAAGACACATAATGTGATAATAGATAACTGGAAGCAGACAGAATGAAGTTCTCTTCAGTTCCCTAGGTCAGCTTTTGTGGTGTAAGATTTCTCAGCATTCCCTTTGTGGAGGTTTCTTCCTGATCACATACCATCAAATCTTAGAAAGAGGAATCAAGACTGAACGACTGAACTGCTAACTACATAATTAGCAATCCACGATCATCGTGTCTCTCAGGGCGATCAAGACTGTTGGGAAAACTACAAAAGCCTGACAAAATTAGAGGAATAGTTTAAAGAAAAAAACTAGCATATCAAAAAATGAGTTATAAATAATTTGAAAAATATAGTATAATTTTTGGTGTAATTTATTTTCCCTGTACTTAACTGAGCTCATTGAGGGAATAGATTTTTGTCTGTTTATTTTTTTTTCCATAATATACACTTAAAGGTCCACATGGATAAAGCTGTGGTTTTTCTAGTAGTCATGTATGGATGAGAGTTGGCTGAACACCGAAGAACTGATGCTTTCAATTGTGGTGCTGGAGAAGAGTCTTGAGAGTCGCTTGGACTGCAAGATCAAACCAGTCAATCCTAAGGGAAATCAACCCTGAATACTCATTGGAAGGACTGATGCTGAAGCTCCAATACTTTGGCTGCCTGATGTGAAGAGCTGACTCACTGGAAAAGATGCTGATGAAAGATTGAAGGCAAAAGGAAAAGAGGGCAGCAGAGGATGAGATGGTTGGATGGCATCACTGATTCAAACTCCAGGAGATGGTGATGGACAGGGAGGCCTGGCATGCTGCAGTCCATGTGGTTGCAAAGAGTTGGACAAGACTCAGCAATAGAACAACAACAAAGCCTAGCATAGTGTGTGGCACAAAGGCTCAATAAAAATGTGTTGAATGAATAAATGAATGTAAACATATCTGGCAGAATGAAAAGCAAGTTGTACTTCTGACAAAATTCTGTGTGATTTTTCTTTTTTGTTTCTTCTTTGTTTTTCCAAAATTCACTACCACAGTTATGGATTGCATGTAAAAGATCATAATGTTCTATTTAAGAAATAATAAAAGCTTTCAAATATCTACATATAAGCATACAGTCAAATATTTATCTAAGCAAAATAGCCTCTTAGGAAAAAAAAATTCATTATCAAAAAAATCTCACAAGAAGGCTTTGCATTATGTGGGCAGGGCTAGTAATAAATACAGACTTCTTTAGTTACTATTTGGGTGCTTTACAAAGTATCATAGAAAGAGACTTCTGTCAAGGGTTGAATAAGTTATTCCACTTATTTTACTGTCATATTATGATCCCTTTATTTAGGACAGCTGGGACTCCTTTTGTCTGCCAATTTAAAAACATCAGATCAGCAAGTTATACCAAAAAAGGCCCTGAGAGAAAGTCTCTTTCCACTACGTTTGTTCAGTTTTAGTATGGAAAACAGATTTCAGTTTGCTTGCCAAGTCTGATTGACTGTACTGGTTATTACCTATTATGCTGTGTGGAGAAGGATCCTGAGGGTATACTTAGCAATGTCTGCTGTGGATCAGGAATAGAGGAGAAGGGGCCTGATTGTTCTGTCAGCGAAACGACTTGGTTGTTCACTGTTATGGAACTCATCTTGTATCAGGACCTACTTCTTTATAAGCTCTTGGCCCTAATTAACTCCTCAGGATGAGTTCAAAATGAGACAGGCAGAACAATGCTCCCCAAAGAGGTCTACCTCCTAACCCCGAGTAACAGTCGGTAACTCGGGTAACAGTCACTTTTGACTGAACGGAGCAAGAAAACGATTGCTGATTGCAACCTATCTGGCAATCTAGTTGGACATCTCTTCCCATAGTGCACTGCTATGTGAATGTTATGGTACGTGGCAAAGGGGCAGATGGAATAAATCACTAATCAGCTAGCCTTCAAATAGGGAGTGGACTGTGAATTATATCCAGGTGGGCCCATTCTAATCACAAGCGTCCTTCAAAGCTTGTGAGAGACACAGGAGACGAAGAGGGAGCTGCGGCTCTGGAAATGAGAACCAGAGCATCGGCAGCATGGCGAAAGATCCTGCTTCACCTGGTCAGCTTTGAAAAAGCAGAAAGGGAGCCACGAGTGAAGGAAAGCGGACTCGAGAAACTGGAAAAGACAAGGCAAAGGAGGCCCCTCTTGAGTTCCCAGAAAGTAATGTGCCTGCCAGCACCTTGCTCTTACACAGGTGGGATCCATGTCCTCTTTCTAACTGTAGAGAAGAAAAAATAATTTTTCTTTTAACTTTCTGAGAGTTCTTGGCTGAGACCTCCTGTATTAAAAGACATTAACAGGAGAAAAACAAGCAGAAGTTTACTAACATGTATACTTCAGGAGATGGGCTTCCCAGCTGGCACTAATGGTAAAGAACCCGTCTGCCAATACACAGGAGATGTGGGTTCAATCCCCGGGTCGGGAAGATCTCCTGGTGAAGGGCATGGCAACCCACTCCAGTATTCCTGCCTGAAAAATCCCATGGACAGAGGAGCCTGGCAAACTACAGTCCATAGTGTTGGACAGAATTGGACATGACTGAAGCAACTTCAGCCAGTTCAGTCACTCGGTCATGGCCAACTCTTTGCCACCCCACGGACTACAGCACACCAGGCTTGCCTGTCCATCACCAACTCCCAGAGCTTGCTCAAACTCATGTCCATGCAGTCAGTGATACCATCCAACCATCTCATCCTCTGTCGTCCCCTTCTCCTCCCGCCTTCGATCTTTCCCAGCATCAGGGTCTTTTCCAATGAGTTAACTCTTCACATCAGGTGGCCAAAGTATCGGAGTTTCAGCTTCAGCATCGGTCCTCCCAATGAACATTCAGGACTGATTTCCTTTAGGATTGACTGGTTTGATCTCCTTGCAGTCCAAGGACTCTCAAGAGTCTTCTCCCAATATCACAGTTCAAAAGCATCAGTTCTTCGGAGCTCAGCTTTTCTTTTCTAGTCCAACTCACATCCATACATGACTACTGGAAAAACCATAGCTTTGAATGGACCTTTGTTGGCAAAGTAATGTCTCTGCTTTGTAATATGCTGTCTAGGTTGGTCATAGCTATTCTTCCAAGGAGCAAATGTCTTTTAATTTCATGGCTGCAGTCACCATCTACAGTGATTTTGGAGCCCCCCCCAAAATAAAATCTCTCATTGTTTCACTATCTATTCACCATGAAGTGATGGGACTGGATGTGATGATCTTAGTTTTCTGAATGTTGAGGTTTAAGCCAACTTTTTTGCTCTCCTCTTTCACTTTCATCAAGAAGCTCTTTAGTTCTTCATTATCTGCCGTAAGGGTGGTGTCATCTGTGTATCTGAGGTTATTGCTATTTCTCCCGGCAATCTTGATTTCAGTTTGTGCTTCATCCAGCCTGGCATTTTGCATGATATACTCTGCATATAAGTTGAATAAGCAGAGTGACAATATACAGCCTTGATGTACTCCATTCCCAATTTGGAACCAGTCTTGTTCCATGTCCGGTTCTAACTGTTGCTTCTTGACCTGCATACAGATTTCTCAGGTGGCAGGTAAGGTGGCAGGTAATGAAGTGACTTAGCATGCACATATCTCAGAAGATAGCCAGGAAAAAGAGTAATTAAAAGAGGTAACTTTACGATTCAGGATTAAATACCATTTTAATAGGGAAAGGGAAGGTTGGGTGTATACCTCCTGCTCCTCCTAAGTCGCTTCAGTCGTGTCTGACTCTTTGCAACCCCATGGACTGCAGCCTACCAGGCTCCTCTGTCCATGGGATTTTCCAGGCAAGAGTACTGGAGTGGGGTGCCATTGCCTTCTCCGTATACCTCCTAGGGGACAGCAAAGAATTCTTATGAAAGATAAATAGGCCCTTGGGAGTACAGATGGGAGACAGGACATTTTGTGACAAAGTCTGTCTGGGTATGATGTCAGCCGCTAGTCTCCTCCTCAGCTAAGGAAACTCCTGGGGAGGGGAATTTATAACTGTTGACTTCCTTTTGGAGGTTCTGTCTTTAGGCAGATAAGGGGAGATCAGAGAAAAGCCTCTCCCTGCCTTTGCTGTTTTGCAAGTGCCTACAGCTCAAAATAATCAATATGCCAAAGTAGCATATTTGGGGAAGGCATATTCTGTTACTTTTCATAACATTCAGAACTGTGAGATGAATTTGTGTTGTATAAGACACCAAGTTTCTGGTAATTTGTTACAGCTGCAGCGAAAAAGTCATACACAAAATACGGGTTAGTCTGCCTTTGAAAAGGAAAATGCGGATCCACAGCCCCTCTCCCCATCTCCTGACTCACTGGTTGTCTGGACACCACCTTACAACTCATGGTCAGTTTCCTCTAAGAACTTTAGGGTCAAGTCTCTCAACTTAATATGTTGTATTCAGTTGTGTGAGAAGCACACGGGTTTTATCATTGCTGTTAAATGATCAGTTTAATTTCCCTTTCTTGCAAATAATTCTTGTCTATCCAGTAAGACCACATTCACTGAACAGTTGTAGAGCAATACAAAATCATTTGAAATTGCTGTACTTTGTACTGTAAGGGAGGAGAGATTAATACTAGCTAGAATTATTGGCAATGGCTTTGGGGAACAACTAAAATCACTAATATTGAATTTTTAAAAATAGTTACTATTTATTAAGAACCAAATATTGCTTCACATACATGATCTCATTTATCTTTAGAACAACCTTCAAAAGAAGGAACTGCTGTTTCCATTTTACAAATGGGGATAACAAGGCTCAGTTCAGGAATTTACTTGTCAGAATTTTGGTAGGGCTGTGGAAATTCTCTTGATGGATCAGATAGTTCCTTTGGGGTAAAACGATTTGCCCTGTGGCCGGCTATTCTCTCAAATCCTGAGCTTTGGGAATATGCAGATGATTTTATTTTCAACAAATAAGACTGGCTTTATGAAGCAGCAGCACTAAGATTTAATTATAGCCAAAGCAACGGCTACAGAAATTTTAGAAGCACCTGGGAAACTTTAAAATCCAATGTCCAGGCCACAGTGCATGCCAATTAAATCCTAAACTGCTGGAGTGGAGTTAGACATTTTTTTTTCTTTTAAAGCATCCAAGGTGATTCCAAGTTTAGGAACTCCTGATCTACAACCAGGGACTTAATTTGTGGTACTGATAACCCCACCATGTAACTGGTTTACAATATGCAATATTCAATTACATAAACACACCTTTAAAAAAAAAACTAGTTTGTTAGGCTCTATCACTATAAAATGAGTTCCTCCAAGTTAGAAGCTTAATAAAATCAGGTTCTCTTATCTACAGATTCATTTGAATGGATTTCTGAGTTTGGTGAAATTTGCTAATTTTTTTTTAGTATATATATTTTCCATTCACAATTCTAATGCCTTTGTTCTGTTTACACAAAGCAAAGTCATTCTCTATTTACATCACTGAAATATGTTTAAATAAAGTCTATCTTCCTAGTCTTTTACTATTAAGGTGGTCATATTATATTGACATTAAGACGAAAACTCAGAAGCAGGAAAACCTTTTAAAATGTAGTGTAAATAAAGGAAATCCAAACAAAGACACTATCTTCCTCATGGTCTGGGGTAAAAAATTCACAAGTCAACGGGGCCAGGCAGGAAATCTAAATAAATAAGATGGACTCAGATTTTTAAAGAGCGAACAGCAGAGAGAGTAGAGAGAAAGCAAGGAGAGGGGAGAGAAACTGGGGTAGAGACTTTCCCCAGCACAGAAAAGAGGGGAGAGAAGAGAGGGAAGAAAGGAGGGGTAGAGAACAGAACTTTGGATGTCCATTGTTGCCACATGTTTCAATTTTTTGAGAAACTAGAAATCAGGCCTTTTGAAATGTGTGTGTATATATATAATTTAGTATCTGCTCAAGAAAATGTAAACTCTATGCTGAAGGACAGGTTGTAAGAATAAGGGATGAGAACCTGGGGAAAAAACCAAGTTATCTATTTGAGGAAAACTGGTGAAATTATTTACTTAGAAGGTTTTGAAGAGAAGCGGACATTTTAATAGATACTTCTGCCTCGTGTTTTATTCTAGTCCTTGTCAAACTCAAAACAGACATTCCTTTTCCCCCTCTTTCATTATTTGGTAAGCATGTGCAGACCAAATCGACTTTCTTTGACCTCTCTGCTGCCCGCCCCCCCCCCCGCTTCCATTTTCCTATTTTCCTTCCTTGGGGTCAGATGCTTTCAATTGCTTGTGATAATAGACTGGCTCCAGTTGACTATTTCCGAGGAGGAAAGAGATGAGGCTGTCACCTGTGACCCACAGTGCCTAGAAGCATGAAGACTTTTTTTTAAAAATTCACTAGCCATCGACTTTCAAAAAACCCCGCCAATTTCTCAGCGAACACGCTGCCTTTTCTTTTCAGCTCCACCCTCTGTTCATTTCCCTGGGGTTAATGGTGAGCTCTTAATTCCATAAAATAAGTGACAGTCAAAAAGGCCGGTTTATTTCAGCCCCTTCTGTTGTAAAGATGGCTACCGAAGGTGAAAAGACAGGGGCGATAGTAGTTATCATTTTTAACATCTCGGAACTGGATAGCTGGTGGCCGGAAGAACAGGGCTGGACACGCACTTCTTGCTCCGCAGGCGGGGGGCTCCGCCCAGGCCCGGAGCTCCCGGGGCAGGCGGGCAGCCTCGCCCACGGGTGCTGGTCCCCGCACCCGAAGCTCCTCCCAGGGACACTGCTCACAGCTTTCCGGGGCCTTTCCAAATTTGGGCCTTTGAACAGTACCGTGCAATAGGCGGGGCAGAGATGATGATTCCATTTTATAAATGATTAATCTAGGTGGCCAAAGTTTCAAAATATATTCAAGGTCAAGTAGCTAGAAGCTAGAATTTTCCATCTTGTTCAGGACCTTTTTGAGGTAGAGAGTGCCCAAGCCAGTTCCATTTCTTGGGACTCCCAATATCTTTAAAAATGGAGAAATGTCCGAACAAGATCACATTTAATTTTAAACGTTTGCAGTTAGCAAGCCATTTTTAACATGATTCCCCACCCCCAAAGGTGACTGTAAGTATAAGCTAACTTGGAGGTAGTGGCTAACGTCTACATTTCAGACTTAGCCCTCTCTCTCTCCTGAATAGTTTAAGCATTTTTTAGGTTGCAGGCCTTGGGCTCTGGAGTGGAGTTTAGTTCAGTTCAGTTCAGTCGCTCAGTCGTGTCCGACTCTTTGCGACCCCATGAATCGCAGCACGCCAGGCCTCCCTGTTCATTACCATCCCTCGGAGTTTACTCAGACTCACGTCCATCGAGTCCGTGATGCCATCCAGCCATCTCATCCTCGGTCGTCCCCTTCTCCTCCTGCCCCCAATCCCTCCCAGCATCAGAGTCTTCTCCAGTGAGTCAACTCTTCGCATGAGGTGGCCAAAGTACGGAGTTTCAGCTTCAGCATCAGTCCTTCCAATGAACACCCAGGATTACCAGTAGATAAAGCCAGATTTTCACTCTAATAAAGCATTGGCTTGAGGGTCAAATTTTTATGAACTGTTTCAGGTCATCTAGCAGTCTCAAGGATATTAAAGAATGCCAGCTGCTGCTGATTGACACAAGCTCACAAATACAGATCTGCACACCTGAGGGTACAGACGTGAATGTGGGCAGTGTCACTGTGATGTAACATGACTGATTAACAGTAGAACAAAACAGGAATTTGTTGGATCTCTCCACGGAAGTTACCTGTACAACTATAGGTGTGCTTAGTCACTTAGTCGTGTCCAACTCTTACGACCCCATAGACTGTAGCCCACCAGGCTCCTCTGTTCATGAAATTCTCCAGGCAAAAATACTGGAGTGGGTTGCCATTTCCTTCTCAAAATTATACAAATATTAATATTGAAGTTGCCATTGCTAAAGCAGCTTGAACATTGACTTTTGTGACAACCTATGATTGAAGCCTGTGGCACCTGCTATTGAATAATCCCCAGTGAAAGCAAGATGTCAGTCTTTAAGGACAGATTTGATTTTTGGCAGGAACCAAAACACTTTCGGGGGGGGGGGGGTGGAATGGGAAATTCTGCATAATACTATTTTGGTTTACAAATAAAATTTGAAGCAGATCTAAAAGTATATTGAACAATGAAAAAGGGGAGGTGTCTGTTTTGAAAAAAGTATTATTTTGAGGGAGACAACACTGTTTAAATATATTCAGATATATTTTCATAAGACTTTCATGTATGCAACATGACACTTCTTTTTTATAGTGGCTTTATTTTAAAAATACATAGGATTTTAAAAATTGAAGTGTAGTTGATTTACAATGTTGTGTTAATTTCAGGTGTACGGCAAGTGATTCAGTTACATGTATATAGTCTACAGATTATTTTCCATTAAAGGTTTTCACGAGATTTTGAATATAGTTTCCTGTGCTATAGAGTAGGTCCTTTTTGTTTATCTATTTTATACATAGTAGAAATGGCAACCCACTCCAGTGTTCTTGCCTGGAGAATCCCAGGGACGGCGGAGCCTGGGGGGCTGCTGTCTGTGGGGTCGCACAGAGTCGGACACGACTGAAGCAACTTAGCAGCAGTGTGTATCTGTTAATCCCAAACTCCTAATTTCTCCCTCTCTTCCCCTGCAACATAACACTTATTAATTTTTGACTAGACAGAGATTTCTGGTAACCAGGAACTGGTAGCTAACAGGTTAATAGTCATTAATTTTAGTTCTTTTTTGCATTATATCTAACAAAGTCCACTAATAAGGATTCTGTCATTATTCATTATAGCCTTAAATGAAGGTTTTTTTAGATTTTCCCCTGCTCACTACCTCTGACTTTTTCCAGACAACATTCCAGAATCTTAGATCATAATGAAAACTGGAAGAAATAATATGTCTCCCTGTAAACACCTCATTGTTTTCAAGACATGTTCACACTCGGTTTTTTTAAAGCACCATGCAATGGGCAGAGGAGGGATTTTTATCCTATTTTACAAATGCTTAAATGGAATCTTTCAAAATATAGAAATATATACAAGGCTACATAACTGTGTCCCAGAAACAAAGCTTGCACAGTTCCACTTAGGTCTTACAGATTCTCTAGAAAGAAACTTTGCTATAGAGGTTGAAGAGATGGCTTGGGAAAATTCATCTGATTTTAAAACTCAGGATATTTTTGTCATGTTTATCACAATTTACCCAAATAACTTGAAGAATTTTGTGTGTTTGTATTTTAGTGTTTTCGAAATCATGAAGCTATTTTTAAACAATTTGCTATTTATTTTGGATTCTAATCCAGAGTATGTTCACCACTGCAGTTTTCCAGTGGTCAGCTACTTCTGTGTTAGCTGTTTATCATGACTGTGCTCAGTTTAGGAGAGATTTGAGGAGGACAACTCAGTAATTACTGGTATTTTTGCTATTCAGCATTTGACAGATACTTTTTAAAGAATGCTTCAGGAGATAATACTACTAATGATCACTCCACTGAAATGATAGCCTTTGTTAAATCACAGGAAAACCATTCTCTCTTTCTCTTTTTCAACATAAAGCAGCTCTTCTAGGTGCTGGAATATATAATTTAAGGCTCTGACTACTACTTTTTATTTTTCCAAAGCACTTTCACATATGTTATCTCTATATAATCCTGTGAGTGGGAAGACTATCTTAGCTACAATTCCTCCAGTTTTCAGATTAGGAAAAAAAGAGGCTACATTTTCCCTGTGTCATGTAGACATTTAGTGGCAGACCAAGAACCCTAAGACCCACTTGGCCTATCAACCGTGCTTTCCGTATGTTGACATAATGGAAGAGTGATGATTATGGGCAACCATCTAGCATTTTAACATTTGAGGAAAATAACAGTCTGTATTGCTTCCTTCTCTGCCAGCTACCAGCTCCTTTCTATCTTGATCCATAAGAAAAATTCCTTGAATCTTAGATCCTAGGAACTCCTCTTTGATTTAAAACATTAGCTCCTTTCTCATCAGAGTCCTTGTTGTCTATAGTATGTATTTGCCTCTTGGTTTATATTTAATTTAGCTCTCAAGTAAGACTTTTCATGTGATTTTGTTTTGTTTTATGTATTTAACTCACGTTGCCAATTAACAAGGTATTTATAGGTAGGGACTGTATTTTTCCATGTGCATTCTTGAATTCAACCATTAGTCCTATTTCTTTTTCAAGGTATTGAGTTTGATTTTGTAAGATGTATGTTTAAAGAAATACTTTTTCTTTCCTTCATCCTTCTCATCAGTTAGTCATCTTCTCCTACCAGAAGGATGGGCAGCAAGGATGACTGCCAGATGCTGGATTCTGTTTACATGCCACACTTAATTTTCTTCATAGTGAAAGGATCTCCTTTCGTTTCAAATTAATGTCCAGATTCAAATGGTGAAGTTTCAAATGACTATTAGCAGGACCAGCTGCATTATTTGTTAGAGTCCAGTGCTGAATGAAAATGTGGGTCTCTTTGTTCAAGGAGGAGGGGCAGTGCCATTAAAAGTACTAAAATATAAAGTTTTCTTTAAAAAGATTTTATTATTATAAAGCATAATAATGGTAATGATGATGCATGAGTAACAACATAAACTTATAAATTGCAAAAAATATTTTTTGGTGTCAAATTTTGCATATTAAAACAGTACATTATTTTTTTCAGATTTTTCAAAATTTATTTATTTTTACCACTTTACTTCAGATTTAAATACATAGAAAATGGCAAGTAAAGTAGCAGCCCCTTTTGTATCTCTTTCCAGTAATTCTCCTCCACCTCAGATGTGAATGGTATCCTGAGTTTGCTGTTTGTTGCCATCATATTTTTATATTTTAATGATGTCTTTATAAACTTAAAAAGTTGTGAAGAATTTTTTGTAGGTGTTCCTATTTGAAATTCACTGTTTAGTTATTAAATTTTAAAAAATGTTGTCTTTGAAATTTCTAACTAATGGTGTGTTTTAATTGGTGTTTTTAAATTGTTTTTTAATGGTGTTTTTTAATTTCTGTTTTTAGTTCTTTTAGTTTTTGTTTTATGCCCTTTGAAGCTTTGTCATCAGTGCATGGCATGTTATGTTTTCTGAAGGATTGATTCTTTTTTTTATGATGCAGCAGTCCTGTTTTTCTTTCTAATACTTCTTGTTTCGAAGTCTGCCTTGTCTGATGTTAATATAATCAGTTCTGTTTTATCTTAGTATTTTCATCTTTTATTTTCCTTCATCCTTTTATCTTTAGCCTATCCGTGTCTTTATTCATAAAGTAGGTTTCCCACAGCAATCATATAGTAGGATCTTGTTTTTTCTGCAATGTGACAGTCTTTGTCTTTTAATTGGAATATTTAGCACCATTTATATGCAATGATTGAAATGAAAGTGAAAGCATTAGTTGCTAAGTCCTGTCCAACTCTTGAGACCCCATGGACTGTAGCCCATCAGGCTACTGTGTCCATGGATTCTCCAGGCAAGAATGCTGGAGTGGGTTGCCATTTCCTTCTCCAGGGGACCTTCCTGATCCAGGGATCGAACCCACATCTCCTGCATTGCAGGTGGATTCTTTAGCATTGAGCCACCAAACAGTCATTATTGATATTTATATCTTATATATATATTATATATATAAACTATGTAAGTTTTAAAAACTTTATAAATTGTAAAGATATTTATATCTTGCTATTTGGTTTCTATTTTTTACATTTGTTAAAACTGTACTTTATTAACGTGGTATCTTGATTGCTCATACAATTTCCCTGGCTCAATGTTCTGCAAATTCAGTTGATTACCAAAATTTATACTTCTAATGTATTTTAAAGTGATGTCAGTCATTTGTGGCAGATAATTTTACTTGTAATACTGTGAAGGATCTTTCTGCTGATACAACTGTTACTGGAGCTGTTAAAAGTATTTTATAGAAAGTGACAACAGTGGGATGAGTTTCTGATAAGTTACCCTGATACAAATTTTAGTACACCTGCAGCTGACATACTAATTTATCTAAAAAAAAAAAATCTTTAGAATAATTTATCAAAAAAAATAAACTTCATACAAATCAGTTTTATGTAAGTCTGAATTTAGTTTTAAATGAATATTTAAATGGCATTTAAATTTTTCCTCTGGGATTTCTTATAACTTGTAGAGGTCATCCAATAAACCAAAAGGGACTTTATGATCTATGTATCATTGAAAATATTCATTTATTAATTCTGTGGTATATCTTTGACTACAAGATGAAAAATAATTTTAAAATTGTTTTCCTTTTCCTCGTTAATATTTGGTTCAGCAAAAGCTTCATAGAAAAATAGTGACTTTTCTCATTGAATGACAATTTTTGAGTTTTATGTCTATTTCTAAGCCTGTGGATATTTGCTTTGTAGTACTGCAGAGTTTTCACACCGGAGTTTCTAAACTCTTGAGTGTGGGCAAGTATGATCTCAGTGCCTCGGGGAGAGTTACATGGCAAAGGGGCAGAGGGAATAAATCACTAATCAGCTAGCCTTCAGATAAGGAGAGTTAGTACTTGTGCAGGTGGGGCAAGGATGGGCTCTGGAAGGACAGATGATGGTGGTGGTGAGGGTGGGGGTGATGGGGGTGGGTGGGCTGGGGGTGGGGGTGGGGGTGGCGAGGGGGGGGGGGGGGGGGGGGGGGTTGGGCCCGAAGAGTGACTTAGGGGGTTGCCCACCCCTTTCATGGTGGTGTGCTAGGGGAAGGGGGGTGCATGAGCAGCACCCTGCTTTTGCTCCCGACTCTTTAGAAGTGGCAGTTGGGCTTTTGGTCTTTTCATATCTTGTTGTCCATGATTTGCCTCAACTTGCATGCATGCAGTTATTTTTAGCCCCTTATAGTTTCTTTGTCTTCTGTTGCTGGAGGAGACGTGTCCAGGTACAAGCAGTGCTGCAAAGGGTCCTGGGTCCCAGCCTGTCTCACATCCAGCACCTCTTCCCCTGTGGCTGTTGCAGTGTTGGTCTGGGCCAGGTGCCAGCCCAATGCCCTCCTTGGGCCCGGTGGCCCCCCAGCACTGCTCTGTGTGCCGGCTTCCAGCCATGCCCATGCATCTGAGGCCTTTTGTGCGGGGGCTGCTGCTGGACCATAACTGCTTGCAGCCTTTACTCTGCTCACACGCCACTGTTCCATCAGACTTTTCGATAGAACACAAGTGCAAAAAGAAAATATTAAGAATATTAAGACAGCAGAACAGAACATTAAACCAAGTGCAGGCCGGTGTAGGGCTTCCTTTGCAGCTCAGTTGGTACAGAATCTGCCTGCAATGAAGGAGACTGGGGTTCAATCCCGGGGTTGGGAAGATTCCTAGGAGAAAGAAATGGCAATGCACTCCAGTACTCCTGCCTGGAGAATCCCATGAACAGGGGAGCCTGGCTGGCCACAGTCCATGGGGTCGCAAGAGTTAAAGGACATGACTTAGCAAATACACCACCACCACAGGCCTGTGTAAATGGACAGATGATATGCCCATGAGGCCAGGTGGACACTTAGGTCTTTCCAGGCAATTGCTCCAACCCTAAAATCAGAGATTATGAAGGTAGAAATCGTCAGTGTCCACTGCTCTGCCTGGCTTCGTAGCCTTGTCCTACATCAACCCCACCCACTCTCTTCTCCAGACCCACCCCTCTAAAGCTTCCAGGCCTCAGTCTTGGACACCACCTCCCCTTGCCTATCTGCTAGCACTGAGGCTATCAACGCTGTGTATCAGTTAATCCCGTGCATTGACTTTCCTCTGTGCCATTTCATGAACTCTTATTTATTTCACTGTTTTTTTGCCCTTCATTTCTGATGCCTGGCATCACTTGGCAAATAAATTATCTGCATGCTTGGCTTTGCCTCAGGCTCTGCTTTCAAGAGAACCTAGATTCTAACAATCAGAACAGTGCAGCTTAGAGATGGGATTTTTGATTAGGCTAATTTTACTCACCTGATGGTCAACTAAACCTCCAACCATGTTGGTAGCCCTGTTTTCAGACACCAATATTCATTCATTCAACAAATACTCATTGAGCACTTAACTTACTCTGTGCCAGGCATAGAATAGGAGGAAACAAAACACACCTATTTCTGCCTTTTGTGTTGCTCATATGAAAAGTGTTATGGAGAGAAAAAAGCAGGGGAGGAAGCTGTGAATACAGGAGAAGGTTTAATTTAAATAGGCCATCAGGAACAACCTCACTTGAACAGACTTGAAGTTTGGGGGGAGCCATGTAGAAACTTGAGAGAAGAGGATTCCAATCCAAGCCTAGGACAAATAAAGCCCTGGGGTGATAAAGAGCTGAGTCTGGTTTGGAAGCAACTCAGAACCAGCCTGGAGAAGGCAATGGCATCCCACTCCAGTACTCTTGCCTGGAAAATCCCATGGACAGAGGAGCCTGGTAGGCTGCATGGGGTCGCTGAGTCAGACACGACTGAGCGACTTCACTTTCACTTTCATGCATTGGAAAAGGAAATGGCAACCCACTCCAGTGTTCTTGCCTGGAGAATCCCAGGGATGGCGGAGCCTAATGGGCTGCCGTCTGTGGGGTTGCCCAGAGTCGGACAAGACTGAAGCGACTTAGCAGCAGCAGCAGCAGCAGAACCAGCCTGGCTGGAGGGCAGCGGTCAAAGACAGATTGACAGGAAACGAGGTAGAGAAGCAAGGCCAAATTGAGTAGGACCTTGGTGTTTACAAGGGAAACACAGATTTTCTGCAAAAGAGTGACTTGATCTGCTTGATTTCCAGAGGCAACAGAATCTTGCCTATAGAAAGCTGTCCAACTGAACTGAATTCCAGCCTGTGAGCACTGGTGGTGGAAAGGTTTTGACCTGGAAGACCTGAATACATGCAAAATCATTTTCTTCCCTTAGCAAATTAAAGTTAACAGTAGCATATGCCACTGGGTACCACGAACTTAAACAGTTTTCCTAGTTCTTTCTCCTGGCTCTCGAAAAATTTTTAATAGAACTTTCTAATTTTTTTGATTTGATGAGCTCTTTAAACTTTACTACTAACTTTGGTATGATACTCTTTGATTTCTTGTTGAAAAACGCCTCCTGAAATATATTTTTATTCAGCAATAAATATAAATTGCATACACTATTGTCTTTATTCAAAAGAGATCTTTTGTTTACTGGTAGAAATACTTTACATCAATCACTGCCTACATTCTTTGAAGACTGGCTTATGATGTTGTACACATAATCATTCTCATTGTTTGAAAATGCATAGTTTCCACCCATTTGAATCTGCATTTTGACTTTCTTTCCTTTGTTTTACAATCAAAAATCATTTTCTTGTAAGTGAAGTATGCAAGGAGCTAAGAGGTAGGACATGAATATAACATGGAATTTTATATAAAATCAATTATTCTTTGCCATAATGAAGTCAGAATGGCATTAAAGTAGCTTTCCAGGTCTTTAGTCAATAGTGGTTTCCTTCAAAATTTTGAAGATCATTTGAAACAAAGTCACTGAATCATTCAGAGAAGACATCTTTCCTAAAACTAAATAAGTGCTGACCACAAGCAATGGACATATATTTATTTATGCCCAGGAAGGCACAGTTCAACTTGTATGAAGATTCTTTCCCAAAGCACCCCACTCCCACCTACCCCTTCCCAACTTTCTCTTCGTCCTTCCTTCTTTTGTTACATTCTGCTCCCTTCCTCCAAACCACCCACCTTTAAGACTGCCAGGTTGTATCTGGGCAGAGAACACGGTCTAGATGACAGGCTAGACAGATCGTTTCAGTTGCCTATGTTCTTTCACCTTAGTTCAGTTCAGTTCAGTTCAGTCGCGCCGCGTCTAAATGCTAGAGACACATTCTCCAGTGCCCAGAGAATGTTTCTCCAAGAGCAAAATGTTCTTCTTGCTTGGCCAGGTTAATGGCCTGTGAAATCTGCAGCGCAAAATCCTTTAAAAGGGGTATAAAATTATCTTGCACAATTATATTTCAGTGTAGCAGTCAAAAATGCATTTTACTCTTAGGCTTACTACTGTCAACTCCATGAGGGCAGGGATAAAAGTCTTTGTTTGCTCTTCTTCCCCTGGCAATAAATGAAATGCAGAGTCAGCACTCAATAATTAATTCTTTTTAAATTATTTATTTTAACTGGAGGATAATGACTTTACAGTATTGTGGTGGTTTTTGCCACACATCAACATAAATCAGCCACAGGTCCTGAACCCCGCTCCCGCCTCTCTCCCCACCCTACCCCTCCAGGCCAGAGCACTCAATAATAAATAAGTCTTAAATAAGCAAAGAACAAACTTTATATCGAGGATTGGAGTACTTTTAAGATACTCGGTTTATTAAAAACCTGCCTGAAAGGAACGAAGTGATTTAGAAATAGATGTTAAGAAGTGGCTGAATCTGTTGGCTAATGTCTGTCAAAAAGAACAAATTAGTACCATGCCATGCTCAGTCACTCAGTCGTGCCTGACTCTTGCGACCCCGTGGACTGTAGCCCGCCAGGCTCCTCTGTTCATGGGATTCTGCAGGCAAGAATACTGGAGTGGGTTGCCATTTCCTCCTCCAGGGGATCTTCCCAACCCAGGGATCCATCCCAGTCTTTTGAATGGGTAGGCAGATTCTTTACCACTAAAAGTGAAGTCGCTCAGTTGTGTCCGACTCTTTGCCATCCCATGGACTGTAGCCTACCAGGCTCCTCCTTCCATGGGATTCTCCAGGCAAGAGTACTGGAGTGGATTGCCATTGCCTTCTCCAGGGGATCTTCCCGAACCAGGGATTGAACCCAGGTCTCCCACATTCCAGGCAGACTCTTTAACTTCTGAGCCACCAGGGAAGGCCCTCTGTACCACTAAACCAGCTGGGAAACCCAACCTGCCCAAACCTGAATAGTCAATTTTGGCAAATGGGCTGTAGTATTCAGGTACATTGAATAATACTAAATCATTAAATGCAATGGATTGAATTTTTGTTACATGGAGCAATATTTGACATTCAACTCAGCTTGGTGAGCTCACAGGGTGGGAGGCCCATTTAAAATACAACATAAAGTCATGATGCAGTTCATTACATAGTATTTTATTTCTTTGCCCCAGCACAGCCATTCACCATGCCTCTCTAACTGCACTTTGCGTTTGATTAACTTGCCACTCATCATGCCTACTTCAGCAGAGAGATGTGATTCCAGCTTAGCCTACTAGAGCAGCTTGTTACCTGGGCTATACTGGGTTAGGGATAGGCTCCTGAGCCAATCAGAGACAATAAAATGTAATAATACATCTACTGAGACCCTGGAAAGGGGATCCTTCCCCTTTCACTCCAGAACGTTGTTATCAGGGTACTGGCTCCAGCTGTGGTGCTGGGTGAGGGGAGAGTCTGATGATAATTAACGTGGAGGAGAGTGGAACTGACAGACTCAGAGAAACAAGGTTGAATTTGGGTCATGGTAATGTAATTTCTTGTGGCTCAGATGGTAAGGCGTCTGCCTACACTGCGGGAGACCCAGGTTCGAGCCCTAGGTCGGGAAGATCCTCTGGAGAAGGAAATGGCACCCCACTCCAGTACTCTTGCCTGCAAAATCCCATGGACGGAGGAGCCTGGTAGGCTACAGCCCATGGGGTCACAAAGAGTCGGACACGACTGAGCGACTTCACTTCACTAATGTAACTTCCCAGGTGGCTCAGTGGTAAAGGATCTGCCTGCCAGCGCAGGAGATGCAGGAGACATGGGTTCCATCCCTGGGTTGGTAAGATCCCTGGAGAAAGAAATGGCAACCTGCTCCAGTGTTCTTGCCTAGAGGATCCCATGGTTGGAGAAGCCTGGCAGGCCACAGTCCATGGGGCTGCAAAGAGATGGACATGACTGAGCAATATAACTTTTACTCCTGAGGAGTCTTTACTTAGAGCCATGCCTCTCTTTGGACTTTACCATGATATGAACCGATAAACTCAATACTTATTAGAGTCAGTTTATGTTGGGTTTTCGATCGTTTATAACCAAAAGTGTTAAGACTAATACACATAGAGGGAAAAAGTCTACTGAATCCTTTTTTAAATTCCTAATATACTTGTGCTTTTTTTTTGTCCCCTGATCAAAGTTGCCAGGATTTTGTTATTTCTGTTTTCTTAGCTTTTCAAAAATTACTGGCTTTGGTTTTGTGTGTGTGATTTGCTGGTATTCTTTGTTTCCTGTTTTAATTATATTCTTATATTCTTATTTTTATTTCCTTTCTTGTACTTCTCTTGGCCTTTCTTTTGGTCAGAACTTCTCTTTTGTGCCTTTTTTCCATTTGCTGTGTTGACAGCATTAATTTTCAGTCATTTGTCTTTTCTAGTCCATGCATTTAACTGTGCAGATAACTAAGTACTTTAACTGCACCACATTTGTTTTAATATATGACATTTTCATGTTATACAGTTTTAAAATGTTTTATAATTTCTATTTGACTTATACTTCTTGATCCCCAGATAGTTTACCATTATATTTTATAATTTCCAAATGCGGGTATTTTGGGAAGTTATATTTTTGTTAGTATGTTCTATTTTTAATGACTTGTGAATAGGTCT
>SJYT01029290.1:81505-156262 GCA_006410635.1 Cephalophus harveyi | reverse complement strand
TGAGATGGCTGGATGGCATCACTGACTCGATGGACGTGAGTCTGAGTGAACTCCGAGAGATGGTGATGAACAGGGAGGCCTGGCGTACTGCGATTCATGGGGTCACAAAGAGTCGGACACGACTGAGCGACTGAACTGAACTGAACTGAAAAACATAAGGAACACTCAAATGAGACCAAAACCAGAATTTAGAAGTGTCTGTTTATACAGATGTATGCCAGGAAAGGGGATCAACAGGGAGGTTGAGGTACTTTGGTGACAAAGCAAGAAAGGGTGGGGAAGAAATACGCTAACCTCTCTCTCCTTCTGAGCTGTGATCTTCTACCAGTGCCCCATCCAGGTCAAAGCTGATTTAAAGTCAGGAAGTAAGGGGGCTGGGTGATGCGGATCCTAGGGGTCAGCTTCCTAGGTTTTAGTCTTGGGCAGAGAAGAATCTGAGGGAGTAAATAAGGCTCTCTAGCACACATGGAAAATTAATATATGATATCTGGCATTTCAGTTCATTGGAAGTAGGGGAAGATTGTAACCACTGGAAGAAAATGATTGGATTGGATAATTTTGAAAAATAAATTTAGTTAAAGATCTAAATGTTAAAAAGAGCATTTTATAAATCTGGTTGGGGGAGGCCTTCCTAAGCAGGAGGGGAAACAATTTTTTATAAAAGGGATTATTTGCTTATATATATATGTGTGTGTGTGTACTTATATACATATATATAACAAGCTTACGTATGTATATGTGAATTTCATATTTATGTATATAATAAGTTCTGAATGCAAAAGTTATTATAGGCAGGTCAAATGTCACCTCTTCTTTGATTATTTTCACGGCTGCATACTGTATATTTGTTGTTGTTCAGTTGCTTCGTTGTGTCTGACTCTTTGCAACCCCATGGACTGCAGCGCACCAGGCTTCCCTGTCCTTCAGATTTCCTGGATATTGCTAACTCATGTCCATTGAATTGGTAATTCCATCTAACTGTCTTGTCCTCTTTCATCCCCTTCTCCTCCTGCCCTCAATCTTTCCCAACATCAGGGTCTTTTCCCATGAGTCAGCTCTTTTCATCAGGTGGCCAAAGTATTGGAGTTTCAGCTTCAGCATCAATCCTTCCAATGAATATTCAGGATTGATTTCCTTTAGGATTAACTGGTTTGATCTCTTCGCAGCCCAAGGGGCTCTCAAGAGTCTTCTCCAGTCCCACAGTTCAAAAGTATCAATTCTTCAGCACTCAGCCTTCTTTATAGTCCAACTCTCACATCTATAAATGAATATTGGAAAAACCATAGCTTTGACTATACGGACCTTTGTTGGCGAAGTAATGTCTCTGCTTTTTAATATGCTGTCTAGGTTGGTCATTACTTTTCTTCCAAGGAGCAAGTGTCTTTTAATTTCATGGCTGCAGTCACCATCTGCAGTGATTTTGGAGCCCAAAAAATAAAGTCTATCACTGTTTTCCAATTTTTCCCCATATATTTGTCATGAAGTGATGGGACTGGATGCCATGATCTTAGTTTTTTGAATGTTGAGTTTTAAGCCAGTTGTATATACTTTGAATTAATATTAATTGCACATAATTATAACTATTTGTGTAGCAGCCTCTCCAACATGAGATTTTGCTGTTCATTCTTGGGAGTCAGACTGTCCAATGATCCTATGGGATGGGCAGATCTTTCAGATATGTGTTTATATAAGGGACAGAGGACCATTCTGGGAGAAAACTTAACTTAAGGAAGGAAAGCCAAGAATAACAAATTGTGCTACATAATATTCTTAGTTCTTGACCTGATGTCTGTATGCTGATTCTTCCTCTTCCTCCTCACCTCCAGACCTGTGTTCTGTATTGAATTCTGGGGCTGGGATTCTCCTCTGCCAGTAGAAAGCACTAGAGGGAGATAGGGATGTGAAAGGAGAGAAGAGGGCTTGCTCCAGTTTGCCTTCTGTTCTGTGGTCTAACTACTAACATCTCACCCAAGCACAACATCTGAGTACCAGTCTCTCTCAGAGGTGCCAGAAGCAGTAGTGTGACACCCTTCCTCAAAGGTTGAAGGGTCTCTGAGGGTCTCTCAGCTCTGAGGGTCTCCTCCAAGCTCCTCGGCTATAAGAGCCCCACACTTTTCCTGCTTCCCCAGGGCACAGCTGCTGGCAGCTTTCTGCAGGTACTGCTCTATTCCCTTGGTGTCCTTTTTTGTGTTTTGGTTCTCCAGTACCTGTTTAACCAATTCCCTATTATAAATTCTGTTAAAATCACTAATACAGCTGCTGTTTTCCTACTGGAGTCCGACTGATCCACACTCCCCCTCAGTTGTCCATGAACCTATACATGGATCTGAGAGGATGGAAGTGAAAAATGGAAAGATAGTTTTCTGCAAGAACAGTAGTGTTTTGTATCCCTCCTAGAGAGACTGGCACAAGAATGGACCTTTTCTCTGCTTTTGACCACAGCATCTTCCCCAGAGTCTCCTGCAGGAGAATTCTCTGTAAGACTCTGTGGAATCACTATGAATTTTTAGAGTTTAATATAGCAGTCAAGAAAATGGTTTTTCCAGTGGTCATGTATGGATGTGAGAATTGGACTGTGAAGAAAGCTGAGTGCCGAAGAATTGATGCTTTTGAACTGTGGTGTTGGAGAAGACTCTTGAGAGTCCCTTGGACTGCAAGGAGATTCAACCAGTCCATTCTGAAGGAGATCAGCCCTGGGATTTCTTTGGAAGGGATGATGCTAAAGCTGAAACTCCAGTACTTGGCCACCTCATGCGAAGCGTTGACTCATCAGAAAAGACTCTGATGCTGGGAGGGATTAAGGGCAGGAGGAAAAGGGGACGACCGAGGATGAGATGGCTGGATGGCATCACTGACTCGATGGACGTGAGTCTGGTGAACTCCGGGAGCTGGTGATGGACAGGGAGGCCTGGTGTGCTGCGATTCATGGGGTTGCAAAGAGTTGGACATGACTCAGCGACTGAACTGTGGAGAAGGTCAAGCCTCTAGGAGACAAAAATCTGGCTGATATCCAGGCAGGTAGAGGCTAAAGTAGGTTAGGTCAGTGAAGCAAGAGAGGTGGGGCTTTGGTAAACTGGAGAACCGTCACCTTGTCAGTAAGGGACAACTACTACTCAGTTGCAGCCTATCACGGCCACTTAGGAGCGCAGGGTCTGGATCGCCAACATTTTCAGGAAGGCTCAAAGTCGATACTTTTAGGTAAAATTAGTTAGCGTGTGTGCTAAGTTGCTTCAGTTGTGTCCATCTCTTTCTGGAGGGCCTATGGATTGTAGCCTGCCAGGCTCCTCTGTCCATGGGGATTCTCCAGGCAAGAATGGAATGGGTTGCCGTGCTCTCCTCCAAGGGATCTTCCCAGCCCAGGGATCAAACCTGTGTCTCTTATGTCTCCTGCACTCACAGGTGGGTTCTTTACTACTTGAGCTACCTGGGAAGCCCAAATCAGTTAGCAGCTAATTTAGATTTTAAAAAGGTAACTGTGCAGGTCAAATATTACACAAGTCAAGCAGTATCTTTATATCCTTATAGACTATTGGTCACTACTTCTAAAATCTCTAGGAGCTGATAAGATTTATTCATGAGACTTGTGGGGGCCCTAGGGATACTTACCTATTTGGGGAGATGTCTTTTGTAAGGCACTTGGTTCTTAAAATCGCACGTGGGTAAGAACCAGTGACACACAAATTATATTTAATCATGCAACTTCTTTCTTATATGGTGAGCTCCCCGGGGCAGGAGGAGTGGTGGGCAAGGATTATGTCTAATTCATCCTTGTTTTTCTAGCCCTTGGCATAATTCCTGGAATATAGGAGGTGTTCAATAAATTTTGATGAATGGATGAGTGAGCTACTTACAAAAAAACTAATGTAATGGAAAAACACCAGTTGGAAATTAGACTTAAGTTCTACTTCTGGGGTTGCCATCAGCGATGTGACTTTGAGAAACCACTTAACTCATCCAAAATTAATTCTCATCCATAGAGTGGAGATACTAATACCTAACCTTCCAAGGTTTTCTTTTCTTTTTTTTTAATTTGTTAAAAAGCTCTCTTCCAAGATATTTTATTGTGTATTTTCAATTTAATAAGATAATAAATGTGAAAGTGCTTTGTGGTGGTGTTAACTAAGAAAGTAGGTTGGGGAGGGGTCCAAAGTGAATCTATAGTACAACTGGGACTAAAACCTTGAGACCAAAACTCCTGATTCAAGGATAGCTTGTCTGTCAATGCTGACAGTAAATAATATATTGTAAGAAAATTCTCTTACTAAATTAAACTGCATTTTCCCCAGAATGATTGCCCTGGTGAACATTTACACGCCATTCAATGAGGAAAACCTTCCACGTTACCACATTTGCACAGCTCAAATCTTTTAAAGTGTTTTTAAAAGGATATATTTTTTATTAAATTTCCTTTTTTGGAATATCTAACGTTATGATTTGAGAAAATAGCCCTCTTATGAAATGTGCTTTTTGGACTCCTTCCCAGAAGCCACTTACTTTTCCTATCCTCATATTATTTGAAGTAATGGAACCAGTGCTTTCATGGAACGCCAGGACCTAACGTGCTCGAGGTGTTTATGTGATGGAACGGGCTCTGGATGCTACCAGAGAGAAAGCCTCTTCCTCCTCATTCCTTCACTGCTAACTTCCTGTTGCCTCTACCCAAGACCCCACGGCGTCTCCAGTCACTCTCAGAGCCCCGAGGCCCTTCTGGCGTTTATTTCTCCCCTGTGCCTGCACTTGGCTGTCACTCTTCAGCCAAATGTGAGTTTCATCCAGTGACAAGGGAGCAAAGGTTAATTTACTACAGAGTATACAGATTCCCTGGTGGCTCAGAGGTTAAAGCGTCTTCCTGGAATGCAGGAGACCTGGGTTCGATCCCTGGGTCGGGAAGATCCCCTGGAGAAGGAAATGGCAACCCACTCCAGTACTCTTGCCTGGAGAATCCCATGGAGGAAGGAGCCTGGTGGGCTACAGTCCATGGGGTCACAAAGAGTCGGACACGACTGAGCGTAACAGTTTATACAGATTCCAGGAAAACAAGCTTCATGGAGTTAGACTGATTATAAATACATATGTTTGCCATCCAATTAATTCACTTTGACCTAACTAGGTATAACCATTAGGCTTTTAAAGAAAACTTCTATTGTACTTCTAACCTATAGATTTTGGACTTGTCAAGTCTCCACAATTGTGGGAGTTAATTCCATAAAATAAATATATCTGTATCTATAAATTAGATATGTACAGATTATAGTTATAGAGATATACTGTACATATACAGATGTTGATATATAGTAGGTGGAATATATTAGATGTTCAATAAATTTTGATATACCAGATATATATAGAACCAACTATGCTGCTGCTGCTGCTGCTAAGTCGCTTCAGTCGTGTCCGACTCTGTGTGACCCCACAGATGGCAGCCCATTGGGCTCCGCCATCCCTGGGATTCTCCAGGCAAGAACACTGGAGCAGGCTGCCATTTCCTTCTCCAATGCATGAAAGTGAAAAGTGAAAGTGAAGTCACTCAGTTGTGTCTGACTCAGCGACCCCATGGACTGCAGCCCACCAGGCTCCTCCGTCCATGGGAGTCTCCAGGCAAGAGGACTGGAGTGGGGTGCCATCGCCTTCTCCAGACCAACTATATATAGAGAATTATATAATATAAGCTAACTATATATATATATATAATTATCAGGACACATCCTGTTTGTTCTGTATATCTGTATGTCTGTGTCTACATCTCTACACACACACGTATATCACACTGGCTGTATTTGTCTGGAGAATCCTAATATAAAATCATAAAAGAAAAATATATAATTTCATCAAAATGAAAACTTTCACTCTTTGAAAGATACCATGAAGAAAATGAAAGTCATGACACAGAATGGCTTATGTCACACACACAAATATATATACACACATAAATGACAACCGACTCCAGCATTCTTGCCTGGAAAATCTTATGGACAAAAAAGCCTGGTGGGTGACATTCCATAGGTTCACAAAGAGCTGGACAAGACTAAGCACCCGTGCATGCATGCATATACATTAAAGGGACCCATATTCAGAATATATGAAGAATCTTAAAACTTAATAAGAAGGCAATAATAAATGACCAAGATCTGAAAAAGCACTTGGCAAAGGACGTGTGTGAATGACCAATAAGCACATCAAAAGATAGTCAACATTAACACGAAAAAAAGGAGAAAACAGATAATGTAATTAGCATCAAAGATAAAGCCAGACACTAGTTAAAGCCGCGGGGACAGATTTTACCCGGCAATGCTATTGCAGTAGGGAAGAGTCCAGGGTGAAGTGAAGTCAGCGCTGACTTGTGCAGAGGTGTTGGGCGTTTTTAAGGGAGTATGAGGGAGCAGGGAGGGGGAGCGGTACGGGCTTGAGCAGGTCACGGAGGGAGGAATTGATGAAGAGCAGAAAGAGGGGTTAGTTGACAGGACCAGGCCATCTGACTTGGTTAGTCAGCCCTTACCCAGAGGACTTGTCGTATCTTTACCGCGGGAGGCGGTGGTGTTGATGGGAGTCAGGACCCAGTGAAGCTGGGCCCAGTCCTCCCGCAGGGACTGGGAGCAAGATATGAGTTGTCCCCTTACATGTTTGCCTGTCAAAGAAATGGCTTTTGGGTCCTAGAGAGAACAGTTTTAGGTGGTAGATTTATATCCCAAAGCATAGAGGAAGGATTTGTTGTTGCAAAGTGTCTAAAGGAACTTCTCTAGGAGATGATTCAGAGGCCTGTCTGCCCATCTCCATGTTAAGGGGGGCCGTGGTCATCCTAGGGATGAGATGCTGGAAACTAGGCTAGTGTTCACTCCGGGGTCTTAGTGTGGGCTGGGCAAGGTTGGTTATGCGCGGAGTCTGCTGTCGTTTTAGGGCAAAGATGAGCGCTCAGAGAAGCCTGACTAGAGTGTGTTCAAGGAGACAGTCTTTACCGTTAGTCTTTAGGAAAATGTGAACTAGCGCATCAATGAGATAGCATCGCATATCTAGAGTTGCTTTTTTAAAAAATATGACAATAGCAAGTGTTAAGGATGTGGGGCAAGGGTTGCCATGCAGAATAAGAAGTGGTCCAAATTCTTTGGAAAACAGTTGGATAGTTTCTTGTAAAGTTAAGCATATAGTTACCATATTACTGAGAAATTTTGATTCTGTATATTTACCCAAGAAAAACGCCCATCAAAAAATAAACAGTAAACAAACTACATTTATCCACGCAGTGGAATCCTACTTAACATTAAAATGGAGCAAACTACAAATACCACAGAAAGATGAATCTCAAAATCCTTACCTGAAAGAGCCAGTTGAAAAAAATTATGTACTATGATTTAATTTATATAAAACTTTACAACATGCATTGGGCTTCCCTGGTGTCTCACACGGTAAAAAATCCACCTTCAGTTAGGAGACCCAGGTTCGATCCCTGTATTAGGAAGATCCTCTGGAGAAGGGAATGGCAATCTACTCCAGTGTTCTTGCCTGGAGAATTCTAAGAACAGAGGAGCCTGGCAAGCTATGGTCCAAGTAGTTACAAAGAGTCAGACAGAACTGAGCAATTAACTCTTTCTTTCACAAAGTGCAAACCAACCTATAACAGAAAGGAGTGGGGAAAGGAGTGGAGGGAGGGATAAATTTCAGAGAAGCAAGAAGAAACTTTTAGAGGTGATAGAAATATTTAGTATCTTGACTGGGATGATAGTTTCCTTTGAAAACTCATAAAATCATATATTTTAAATATATGCAGTTTATTGCATGTGAAGTATTAGAAATTAAAAGGCTAGCCATTGATGGAAATATATATTTAGCACCTTTATTAAACTGAGGGACAAGAAAGAATTTTGCCTGTCATTGTGGTATCTAGATCACAAATTGCAAACATTTTCTATAAAGAGCGAGGTAGCATATATTTTAGGCAGACCACATGCCACTTCTGTAGCAATTTTTTTCTTTCCTTGCCTCTTTTCTTTCTTCTTTCATCCCTTCCCTCTTTCCTTTCGACACTTTAAAAATGTGAAAATCATTCATAGCTTTCAGACCACACAAAACAAGCTGTAGACAAGATTTATTTCAGCCCAAGAGGGCCAATACAATCATCATTTATTCATACTTCATTTAATTTTAATATTGAATTTTAAAAATGGACTCACCTTCAAGGTCTCTTTGGGTAAGTGACAATACATTTGGAAGACTCATGAGGCAGACGGGGCTCATCTTTCTGCTCGGTGGAATCTCACTTCTGGGGAGCTGAAGTCAATTTCCACACAGTAAGCCAGGGCCACCAGACTTTAACTGGCACGTTCCACTTTAAGGAAGATATAATAAATTGGGAAGGAAGTATAAATAGCAACCCACTCCAATATTCTTGCCTGGAAATTTCCACTGATGGAGGAGCCAGGTGGGCTACTGTTCAGTTCAGTTCAGTCGCTCAGTCGTGTCTGACTCTTTGTGACCCCATGAACTGCAGCATGCCAGGCCTCCCTGTCCATCACCAACTACTGTTCAAGGGGTCCCAAAGAGTCAGACACGACTGAGTAACTAAGCTAAGCTAAGCTAAGTCACTTCAGTTGTGTCTGACTCTTAGCGACCCCATGGACTGCAGCCCACCAGGCTCCTCCGTCCATGGGATTTTCCAGGCAAGAGTACTGGAGTGGGGTGCCATTGCCTTCTCCATGAGTAACTAAACATAATGTTAATATAGAACCTTTCTGGTGAAGAAGGATGGTCATTTTTCATCATGTTTGTATTTCTCCTAAGGAGTCTGTAAATTTTGTTGGGCAGGAAGTAATCAACATTTTAAAGATTTTATAGCTGACCAAACCAAATTTACTTATTTTATCTTCAGAGTGGACTCTAGCCTTGGTATGCTTAAAATCTGATTGTCACCCCAGAACCTTCTTATTCCGCTTTCCTGGTGGCTCAGACAGTAAAGTATCTACCTGCCTGCAATGTGGGAGACCTGGGATCGATCCTTTAAATCCTGAACTTTCTTCACAGTGAAATGCATTTTTAATCATTAAATGAGTTTGTAGACAAGCAAAATTTATAGATATTTTATATTAAATCCTGACGGTATTTGAACTACAGGAAGTAGGTCTGTAGCAGTCTTTTGCACTGTCTCTGTCACCAGAAAGATTTTCAGTACGAAATTCTGTAGCACATGTATAGCATATGCAGGGTACTTTATTAACAAACATGATATAATACTTTATGCTCACCTTTTCTTCATGATTTATTTATTTATTTTCATTTGGAGTATAATTGCTTTACAATGTGTTAGTTTCTTATGCTCACCTTATTTTTAATAAAAGAAAACAATTGTGCAAAATATCTTTAATTTTCCCTATAAAAGTTCAGATATCATCTTTAATATGTTTTAAACCAATTCTTTAAAATTAGTAAATAATGGAATCAGAATTCATTTTCTTTAGTTTGAAAATTAAAACGAAAATGCATAAAAGGCAATTTTTCATCCTAGAAAATTTGTATTCATAGATAATGAAGAGAATGTTTAGAAAGTTACACAGAAATTACATATCCTCAATAGAATAAATTACTAGATATATTTATCTGAAAACCCAGTGTAGCTTTGTGTTATTGTATGGCAGAAACCAATACAACATTGTAAAGCAATTTTCCTACAATTAAAAAGGTAAATGAAAAAAAGAAAACCCAGTGTTCTTATCTATCATCTCCCTTCGATTGAAATATGAAAATCAAAATAACATGTTGGAAGAGTGAGTTACATTTGCTTGCTGTTTTGCTGATGTAATTTCTTGGGCATGTACATAAACTAGGGATAATTTATCTAGTTTATGCAGAATAGTATTTTCCCAAGTAAGTTTACACAGTTTCAGCAGGAACTCATTTTGGGCTAACTGCTGCTAAGTCGCTTCAGTCGTGTCTGACTCTGTGCGACCCCACAGACAGCAGCCCACCAGGCTCCCCCGTCCCTGGGATTCTCCAGGCAAGAACACTGGAGTGGGTTGCCATTTCCTTCTCCAATGCGTGAAAGTGAAGTCGCTCAGTCGTGTCTGACTCAGCGACCCCATGGACTGCAGCCTACCAGGCTCCTCCATCCATGGGAGTTTCCAGGCAAGAGTACAGGAGTGGGGTGCCATTGCCTTCTCCGTGGGCTAACTGCAGTGGTTAATAAATCATTAGAGAGAATTCAGTTTGTGATAGGTGTAATTAATAATCAAGACTTTTAGACTCATTCTGTAAAGTCTTTTATATTAAATTACTCACATTTCTAAAGCAATAGGAATCAAATTAGCAGTAATCAAATTACTCACATTTCCAAGCATATATATATTTGCAGGAAATATAAATTGTATCAAGGAGAAATATCTTGGAAGCTAATGGCACCTTTTAAAATGGTTTTGCACTTTTCTCTGACTTGCAGGGTAATTTGCTGCAGAAATTGGGTTAAGCTATGGGAAGTGTGTGTGTGTGTGTGTGTGTGTGTATGGTGATTTAATTCAGAAGAGAACGAAATGGGAAAAATGGCAAATACTGAAAAAATTTGAAAGAAGTTTCTGAGTTTAAATTTTATTAGGAAAGAACAAAAGGAAAAATGCATTGCAAGATATTTATCGGGGCATGCTTTGAGGAATCTTGTAGTTTTATAAACCTTCCTTTCAAAATATGCATTTTAGAGCCTCCTAGGAAAGCTGATTCTTCAAAATGCATTAACAGATCCATCCCACCTTATGGAAAATTGGTGGAGAGCAGGTAAGGGGTACCTTTCTTGATAAGGGTTGATTCATCTCTCTCAGAACTTGGTTGGTCCTATGAAAATTTATAAGAAAGACATTCTGGTGAGAATTCTGATATCTCTTGTGTGTTAAGCTAAAGGCAAAAAGGCTGCCTACTAAAATCAGATGGGTTTCCCTGGTAGCTCAGATGGTAAGGAATCTGCCTGCAATGCAGGAGAACCAGGTTTGATCCATGGGCTGGGAAGATCCCCTGGAGAAGGAAATGGCTACCCACTCCAGTATCCTTGCCTGGAAAATCTGTGGACAGAGGATCCTGGCAGGCCACAGTCGTTGGATCACAGTGAGTTGGACACGGCTGAATGACTAAGCACAAAAATCAATGATAAATGTACATGCCACATTGTATAAATGTACACATGCATAAATGGGAAATCCTAGCATTTCAGATCTGTTATCACCCTCTGTGCTCTGGACGGTCTGAGACCCACCTCTGGTGGCTTTCTCCAGTGCTGGTGGCAGCATGTCAGACTTCCAGGCAGCATAGCAAGGCATGTGACGTGCTGCTGAATTTGCTTCTTGATGTAAAGACACCAAGGGCAGTCACTGGCATCCAGGAAAACTCTGTTCCTGCAGGCAGTGTCTTCCCATGGCTTGGGGCCTCCAGGAAACAGGCAGCCAGTATCACTGGTACTGTTTCAAGATACCCAGATGTCAAGTTATCTTAGAGTACACATACACACACACATTCACATTTCATACAAATTAAAGAGAGAAACCTTTCCCATCACCTCATCATGATGGAAATTTTATACATTATAAACAAATACTAGATAATGAAGGCAGACTTGATTATTTACCATAGTTTTTAATTAGGCCAGAGAAGAAATAATTGTTGATTCAAATTTTAATGCAAGCATTATGTCTGTAAGTTTAACAAAACAAAAACAACACAGAACCTTGAACTAGATATCCTTATGCTCAGATGACAACTGAACAAAATGAGAGCTAATTTCAGCACGTGCACTAGTAATCCAGAACCATTAGTAGGCATAAAAATTTCTACATCACAATTCCCTCAAGCAGAACAAAATCTTATAGACAATGGACCCTAAGAGCCATCTGTGGGAAGCTTAGAACCTTGGCATTCAAGGTCTTCAGACTGCCTAGAAGGGAAAGTGCCACCAACATATTTGTCCTTTTGACTCAAATATCTTGTTTCTTTATTTGCAATTTTAAACATACTGTGGTATTTCACATCCATCCACACAAATGTCAAGGCTTCTAAACTTTAAAAAAATCATACTCCAAAGGAAAGAATAACGATTGGAAGTAAATTCTAAGACGGCTTTGAGAAAGACAAGGAATAAATCACCCCGCCCCCGGTACATATTTTCCAGTACATGACTGGTAATTTTTTTTAATAACACAAGAAATAATACAGGCATTGGCAATTTTGACAAATGTCTTCAGAGTCTGCCATGGAGTCAACTGTATAAAGGTGTGTATGTGGGGAGTTTCCATGTAGTTTTCTTAAGATCAGAGATATTTCCTTGTCTCTATTCATTCATCCAATTCAAAGTATGACTCAACTTTGCTTAAGGTGTAACACATTTAATACATATAATCAAACACAGCTAAACTAAGTGCTGTTACACTGAGTATAAAATTTGTTGTTGAGTTGCTAAGTCATGTCCAACTCTATTGCGACCATATGGACTGTAGCCCACCAGACTCTTCTGTCCATGGGATTTCCCAGGCAAGAATACTGGAGTGGGTTGCCGATTTCTTTCTCCAGAATATCTTTCCTACGCAGGGTTTGAACCCATGTGTCCTGCATTGCTGGTAGATTCTTTACCACTCAGCCACCCAGGAAGCTGAGTATAAAATTAAGAACACTAAAAAACCTCTCATGACTTCCTATTGTATTTTAGAATAAGTTTAAAAAGAAAACCTCAGCAACTCAGGAGCATGGCCGACAAGGTCCCACGGGATTTGCCATGTTCACCTCACCTTCTGCACCTCCCTCCCTGTGCTACAGCGATACTGACTTCCTGTCAACAGGACACACGAAGCTTGTTCTGACCTCAGGGCTCTTGTCCTTGCTGCTTCTCCTGTCCCGTAATCTTTATGTGACCAGCTGGCTTTCACCATCTAGTTCTCAGCTCAGAAACTGCTTCCCAGAGTGGCTTTCTTGTCACCATAGCTGAAGCAGCTAGCCCCCCTGTCAGCACCATCCAGTCAACCCAGTTTTATCTCCTATGTAGCACTTTCCATGATCTGAAATGATTTACTCTTTAGACACTTATTGATGTCTAGCTCCAGCCTGCCTACCTGAACTTCTTCAATATAAGCCTCATGAAGGGAAGGACTTTTCTATCTCATGACCCCAGGACCTAAATAAATGGCCTAGTCCAGAGTGGAAATAGGATAGTTGAGTGAGTTGAGACTAAATGAATTAGGACAGTTTTAAAGCATTAAATGGTTTCAGAGTCACTTTTATCACTCATTCATCAGACTACACAGTCTTTCTCTAGGCCCTAACCCTAAGTAATTTGTCAGCCTGCATTAGTCAGGGTGAGTGTTGAACTTACCCTTGTGAGAGTAACAGATCTCTAACAGTTACAGGAGAGAACCTCTATACCCTTGGTGGCTCACAGCATGAGTTTCTTTCTTGCTCTCCCCACACTGCAGCGTGTATTTCTGGCTGATTGACATTTGTGTGCTCAGCTGGGGACCTGGGTTGCTTCCATCTTGGGGCTCTACCTACCTCTAGAAATCCTGTCTTCATTCAGTTCACAGGGGGGGGATGCAGCCTGGAGAGAAGATGGACATTCATCTCAACAATTTCATCCACAAAGTGCTACCTGTCTCCTTGCTCTTGTTTCATTGGCCAAGTTCCACCATATAGATCACATGTAACTGCCAGAGACACCAGGGAAAGGAATGGAGCTGTAAGCCAAGAGAAAAGGAAATAGAATTTGATGAATGCTGTTAAAACTAAGTCAACAAGGAGTCTATTGGACTGAGGTGGCTCTCATGGCCCTCAAAGGCAACAGAAATCTAAGCCTGTAAACGCCCCAAGATTAGGAAATCAAAACACAAAGGACAACCACTCACAAGCAGCCAACTCAGCTTTAGCTATAGTCAATCAAATCATTTCCTGTCTTTGCTTACACATTATCTCTGTTGAAGGCTTCCCCTTGATCCTGTCTGTGGAGCTGTCCTAACCACTTGTGGTTTGGCATTGAGATTCTAGTCAATTTTTGTTTAATAGACTCTAAAAAAATTTAATATGCCTTCAGTTCAGTTCAGTCGCTCAGTCGTATCTGACTCTTTGAGACCCCATGAATCGCAGCACGCCAGGCCTCCCTGTCCATCACCATCTCTAGGAGTTCACTCAGACTCACGTCCATCGAGTCCGTGATGCCATCCAGCCATCTCATCCTCGGTCGTCCCCTTCTCCTCCTGCCCCCAATCCCTCCCAGCATCAAAGTCTTTTCCAATGAGTCAACTCTTTGCATGAGGTGGCCAAAGTACTGGAGTTTCAGTTTATCCTTTAAAATACACACAGCATAATCATTAAGGAAAGACTATCCTCTTGCCTGAATCTTTAGTTATGGTCCAAATTCTTCTTAAAGAACCAGAGCCTTCCTTTTGGGTTCACTTCTGGTTGTAGGTACTGATTCAATCAGTTGGTGTTCCTCTCAGATGAACCCCCTATGTTCCTGAAATCTTGTTTGCTTTTATTTTCTTTTACCAGGTGGTATTCTTGATGCACTTATTAAATTTTTATTTTACTGCCTGTGAGCATCTGATACTGGTTTTCTTAGTCTCGGCCCACTTCCCCTTGGTCATAGATTCCTCTAATAGCTTGGACCTTCCATCTGTATTTTTCATACTCCTGACTCCTCACATCATGTCTGCATTAGCTTTGTACAGCTCTATCACCCCTCTCATCCTCTGCATTAGATCATTTGCATTCAGTTCACTCCTCTTTGCAATCTCTCCACTGGGAAAACTTTCCATACACTTCATGTTAACTGCATCACTCTTCCCCCTAAGAAGTCTAGACAGCACTTTAAAACTCCCTTTTATGTTGTAGCATCATCTTTATGACAACTGATTGTCACATTCTGGTTAGTTTTTCATAGCCATTTATCAAAGCCTGCTTTTATAATAGTCTTGTTGTGGTAAAGGGGCTTGAGTAATTCAACGAAGCTATGAGCCATACTATGCAGGGCCATCCAAGATGGATGGGTCATGGTGAAGAGTTCTGACAAAATGTGATCTTCTGGAGCAGGAAATGGCAACCCACTCCAGTATGCTTGCTGTGAGAACCCCATGAACAGCATGAAAAAGCAAAAAAGATATGACACCAGAAGATAAGCCCCACAGGTCAGAAAGTGTCCAAAATGCCACTGGGGAAGAGTGAAGGTCAATTACTAATAGCTCCAGAAATAATGAAGAGGCTGGGACAAAGCAGAAGCCATGCTCAGCTGTAGATGTCTCTGGTGGTGACAGTAAAGTCCAATGCTGTAAAGAACAATATTGCATAGGAAACTGGAATGTTAGGCCCGTAAACAAGGCAAGTTGGATGTGGTCAAGCAGGAGATGGCAAGAGTAAACATCTACATCTTAGGAATCAGTGAACTAAAATGGATGGGAATGGATGAATTTGATTCAGACGACCATTACATCTACTACTATGGGCAAGAATTCCTTAGAGGAAATGGAGCAGCCCTCATAGTCAACAAAAGAGTCTGAAATGCAGTACTTGGGTGCAATCTCAAAAATAACAGAATGATCTCAGTTCATTTCCAAGGCAAACCATTCAGTATCACAGTAAACCAAGTTTATGCCCCAACCAATGATGCAAAAAAGGCTGAAGTTGACTGGTTCTGTGAACAACTACAAGACCTTCTAGGACTAACACCCCAAAAAGATGTCATTTTCATCATAGGGGACGAGAATGCCAAAGTAGGAAGTCAAGAGATACCTGGAGTGACAGGCAAGTTTGGCCCTGGACTGCAAAATGAAGCAAGGCAAAGGCTAAGAGAGTTTTGTCAAGAGAACACACTGATCATAACAAACACCCTTTTCCCATAACTCAAGAGATGGCTCTACACATGGACATGGACATCACCAGAAGGTCAATACTGAAATTAGACTGATTATGTTCTTTGAGCCAAAGATGGAGAAGCTCTATAGAGTCAGCAAAAACAAGACTTGGAGCTGATTGTGGCTCAGATCATGAACTCCTTATTGCAAAATTCAGACTTAAATAGAAGAAAGTAGGGAAAGCCACTAGACCATTCAGGTATGACCTAAGTCACATCTGCTATGATTATATGGTGGAGGTGGCAAATAGATTCAAGGGATTACGACTGGTAGACAGAGTGACTGAAGAATTATGGACAGAGATTCATAACATTGTACAGGAAGCAGAGACTAAAACCATCCTGAAAGAAAAGGAATGCAAGAAGGCAAAGTGGTTGTCTGAGAAGACTTTACAAATAGCTGAGAAAAAAGAGAAGAAAAAGGGAAGGGAGAGAAGGAAAGATAATACCCAGCCAAATACAGAATTCCAGAGAATAGCAAGGAGAGATAAGAATGCCTTCATAAATGAACAATACAAAGAAATAGAGGAAAACAATAGAATGAGAAAGACTAGAGACCTCTTCAAGAAAATTAGAGATACCAAGGGAACATTTCATGCAAAGATGGACTCAGTAAAGGACAGAAATGGTATAGACCTAACAGAAGCAGAAGATATTAAGAAGTGGTAAGAATGCACAGAAGAACTGTACAAAAAGGCCTTAAAGACCAAGATAACCACAATGATGTTGTCATTCGCCTAGAGTTGGACATCCTGGAGTGTAAAGTCAAATGGGCCTTAGGAATCATTACTATGAACAAAGCTAGGGCAGGTGATGGAATTCTAGCAGAGTTGTTTAAAGTCCTAAAAGATGATGCTGTTCAAGTGCTGCCCTCCATATGTCAACAAATTTGGAAAACTCAACTCAATTTTAAATTGTACTGTATGTGGCTTTTTGAAGTCCTCCCTTGAAGACTTCATGTGGCCACAGGACTGGAAAAGGCCAGTTTTCGTTCCAATCCCAAAGAAAGGCAATGCCAAAGAATGTTCAAACTACCATATAATTGTGCTCAT
Organism: Cephalophus harveyi; assembly: GCA_006410635.1. Lineage (NCBI taxonomy): Eukaryota > Metazoa > Chordata > Mammalia > Artiodactyla > Bovidae > Cephalophus > Cephalophus harveyi. The sequence goes on along the minus strand of SJYT01029290.1, from coordinate 139,360 downwards.
TTCACATTCTAGAAAGTTTTGCTCAAAATCCTTCATGCTAGGCTTCAGCAGTATGTGAACTGAGAACTTCCAGATGTACAAGCTGGGTTTTGAAGGGGGAAAGGAATCAGAAATCAAATTGCTAACAATTTTTGGATCATGGAGAAAACAAGGGAGTTTCAGAAAAACATCTTCTTCATTGACTACACTAAAGTCTTTGAGTGTGTGGATCACAACAAACTGTGGAAAATTCTTAAGGAGATGGGAGTACCAGACTACTTTACCTGTCTCCTGAGAAACCTGTATGCATTATCAAGAAGCAACATTTAGAATCGGACATGGAACAACAGATTGGTTCCAAATTGGGAAAGGAGTATGCCAAGGCTTTATATTGTCACTCTGCTTATTTAACTTATATGTAGAGTACATCATGTGAAATGCTGGGCTGGGTGAATCACAAGCTGGAATCAAGATTGCCCCCCAAAATATCAACAGCTTCAGATATGCAAATGGTACCACTCTAATGGCAGAAAGTGAAAAGGAATTAAAGAACCTTTTAATAAAGGTGAAAGACAAGAGTGAAAAATTGGCTTAAACCTCAACATTCAGAAAATGAAGATCATGGCATCCAGTCCCATCACTTCATGGCAAATAGATGGAGAAAATGTGGGAAGAGTAACAGACTTTATTTTCTTGGGCTCCAAAATCACTGTGGATGGTGACTGCAGCCATGAAATTAAAAGATGCTTGCTCCTTGGAAGAAAAGCTATGACAAACCCAGACAGTGTATTAAAAAGCAGAGACATTACTTTGCTGACAGAGGTGCATATAGTCAAAGCTATGGTTTTTCCAGTGGTCATGTATGGATGTGAGAGTTGGACCATAAAGAAGGCTGAGCACTGAAGAATTGATGCTTTCAAATTGTGGTGTTGGAGAAGACTCTTGAGAGTCCCTTGGAATGCAAGGAGATCAAACCAGCCAATCCTAAAGGAAATTAACCTTGAATATTCATTGGAAAAACTGATGCTGAAGCTGAAGCTCCAGTAGTTTGGCCACCTAATGTGAAGATCCTGCTTATTGGAAAAGCCCCTGATGCTGCGAAATATTGAAGAAGGGGAAGGAGACAGCAGAGGATGAGATGGTTGGATAGCATCACCAGCCCAATGGACATGAACTTGAGCAAACTTGGGGAGATAGTGGAGAAAAGAGGAGCCTGGTAGGCTACAATACACGAATTTATTTTGAGGATTAATTAAAATAAGAGTGCTTAGTATATAGTAGTTTCTCAATAAATATTAGTAAATTTATTAGGGTAATCTGCTGCCCTCATTTATTATTTCTATTCATAGATGGGAAATGGGATCAGTAATATAAGGCCTGGCAAAATGGAACAAATGACTAATTTGACATTATGATGGCATGTAGTCTCTGAATGAAAGTTTTGCTTTGCAAATGAGTAGTCAAGACTTAGGAGCTGGTTTGGTTCCTGAAGTCTACAATCTGACAGTAGCAGACTAGGGAAAACCCAAGCCCACAAGCGTAGGTCTGCCGAGGCTGTGCATTGCTCAACTCAAGAGGTTGCCGTTCCCACAGCCAGTGATGTGAATGATACTTCTGGAAGCTGTTCAGTGAAATAGTCCTGGGGAACTTGGATTTGGTTGAAATAATTTTCATGATATCCTCCATTAAAATTCAGTGAGATAAGATTTAGGGTATGCCTTAAATTACTCAAACTCTGTTTAATTATATTTGCTTGTTTTAGAAATATAAAACATGATAGTAACAGAATCAATCATAAATGTTATTTAATTAAATTTAATTATTTTTCAAATATAGAACAGGCTGTCAAGTTAATACAAACTCATTGATCAAGTGGAAGAGAAAATTAGAGCATTCTTGTTCTTGATAATTCTTATTTGATAATCTTTGAAAACAAGACATAGAATGGTTGATTTGCATTAGTCTGGTTCTACAAATGAAAGGTATTTTTCTCCTCTTGCTTGTTTTCTCTAACTTATTCCCCAGTTGAGGCTCCCCCATAGCATAGACATGATTTCCCAGACCTGCTTAGACAAACACCATAAGCGAATAGTTTCAGATTTACAGATATTTGTAAACTGATGTATCATGGAAAAAGTGAGAGAGTCAATTCCTAGGCAGGTTGATAAGAAGTCCGGGGGTCCCCAAGGAGAGAGGGGTCTGGAATTCTCAAGGAGGAGGAAAGGACAAATTTTTTTTTTTTTTTTTTCTCTACATTACTTAGTCATAGTCACATAAAACTTTTTTTTTTTTAACCTTTAGGCCTCAAACTGATGATTACACAGCAAACAACTCAGTTTTAACTCTGTACTAAGGATTATATAACAACAATGTATCCTGCTTGAGGACAGTTTCTCCTTCCTGAAAACCTTCTGGCTAGTCCTGCTATCTTAAAAATGTAAATTATGGGAGTTGGTCTAGTAAGATCTTTACAACCTCCAGACATTCTTTTGATTCATTGTAATAACTAATTAAAAAGTATATAACTCCACTGCTAATGCTAGTGAGGGGGCACTCTTTCTGCCCCCTTCTGATGTCTATGTTAAAAGCTTTCTCTATCTCTTTTATACTTTAATAAACTCTGGCCCCGGACTGAATTCTTCTCCTTTGGAGGCCAAGAATCCTGGTGTCTTTCGTGGTTTAGCAGCAACCTTTCATCTTGGCAGCTCAGCCGGGATTCTTCAGGAGAAGATAAGGATGCCTGGAGCTCTAGTTCTTTGTTCTCCTAGTAAGCACGTTTTCTGCTGTACTTTACTAACTCTACGGTGTGTTTCTGTGAATGAATGACACGCCCTGCATGAAGCAGCTGAGGAGCCCTGCTCTGCGGTTCCGGTTCCGTGGTGATGCCACGGCTTATGGCAGAAACCTGTTGGTGTTTATACTGACCTGCCAATGCCAAGTGGCACCCAGTGTCTCCTTCGGGGACCGACTAGAAATGGGCAAAGCGTGAGGCCCGAACTCTCCTTTCTTGGTCAAACTTTCCGGTTTCTTTGACCATTTCATAACTTCTTGGGAATTAGAACTACTAACCTGTTGAATCATAGACTTTCAAGGGACTTGTGATCTATGTTGTTACTTAGGTCCCAAACTTGGATTGGTAGTTAGGTAGCCTAGCCTCGCTAGGAGTCGAAAGTTCAGAAGCTAGATGGAGCTCTAGCTCCAAGAGCATCTCTGAGGTTAAAGGTTACTCAGATTGGAAGTACAATGAGTTTCCTCCTTTGGTGATGCTAGCTCTTAGTGGACCAGAGGAGAATTTCCAGTGGCTTTTGTCCCAACTCCTTAGATACTCTTTCTGTGGAATCTGTGGGGATGAAATGGAAGGACTGGCCCTAATAACTCGAGGACAAAAATGACTTTTTCCCCCCTGGCCTGCCCTTCACCATCTCTTTTGCTATTGCTTATACTGGTGTGGTGACGCTTGGAAGGAACATCTCAGTTTTATGTTCGTACCAGTCTTCCTGTGGTCAGGAATATGCTCAGGGTCGTGCATAGGCACCCAGGTGACGAATGTTTCCCACAGTGGTCTTAGCTTGGGAGGCATTCCGGAAGGGTTACTCTGCACCCTGGGTGGCATCAGAGGCAAGCATGGTTTTAATGGTGAGGAGCTGGACATCAGCCTGGGATGCCATCAGGTCTGTCCCTGGTGCATTCCCACACCACCTTGGTGGTAGAACCGGGAGGGACAAGCACAGCGCCTGCGTCAGTGAGGGACAGAAGTCCGGTCAGGGAAGGAAAGCCTCAGTGTACAGTCTGTCTACACCTCCATCTAGAGCAAGGAGGGACGCCTCTGGTAGAAAGATGGCGCTGGTCGCTTTTTTCCCTCTCTTACAGATGGGAGCTAACAATTCCAGCCTCGCTCCTTTGAACTTTATCCTGAAAAACTGGGATAGATTTGATCCTCCAAGCTTAAAGAAGACATGCCTGATCTTTCTATGTGATACTGCATGGCCACGGTATCCACTGGAAGACAGCGAACAGTGGCCGGTTGCAGGGTCTCTTAATTATAATACTGTTTTACAATTAGACTGGTTCTGTAGAAAACAAGGGAAATGGGTAGAAGCAGCATATATGTCGTCCTTTTTCTCTCTGCAAAATATGCCAGACTTATGTCCTAAAGGTATAGATTTGGGTGTGAAACCTTCAGCTCCCCCGTGTCCTACTTTGCCCCTGTACCTGGGGCTCCAAACTGAGCAAACTGGAAGTCAGAGAACCCCCCACAAGAAGGGTTGCCTTGGTCTCAGTAAAAACGAAAACTGAGATTTAAACAGCCCAAGTAGAGATCCAAACAACTCCATCTCAGTATGACCTCAGACTACTCTGGTTTCAGTAGAAACTCAGACCATCGAAATAAGAGAAGCTCAGACAGCAAAAACTAAGGGTGAAATATAGGATGAGGTGGAGAACAGGAAACAAAGAGATAAAGAAAAGCAGGTTTCTCCAATCTATGCCTGGAATCATATGTGCAGAACAGCCAGAGAGGCTGAGAGCCACACAAGCTGTTGCCTCTTCATGAAGCACCCACCGGGAGAAATAATCAGAGATTATTTAATATGAGATTTAATAAGCCTTTTTCTTATCACAAAATACAAAGAATCAAGGAGGATCTGGGAGACTATTTAGAGGACCCAGAAAAATATATTAGAGATTTTAAAGGCGTTACTCTGCTTTATGATCTTACCTGGAAGGATGTGATGTATATCTTGGGACAAATGCTGACTCCCAACTCAAAAACTCGAGTTTTGGGGAAAGCTGTTGCTTATGGAGATGAATGGCTTGGTAATTAATCAGTAGGGAAGAGAGAGAATGAGATAGGGGCCCTCCCCACTGGGAATCAGGCTGTCACAACTATTGAACCAGACTGGGACTACAACACGGCTTAAAGGAGGCTGGGATCAGAGTCATTTTGTCAGATGTATTCTTGAAGGACTCAGGCAAGGAGATGCTAAGACTTTAAGCTATGCCAAACTGGCAAACGTAGAACAGGAGAAGGAAGCTCCTGGTAAATTCCTAAATAGACTAAAAGAAGCCCTTCGCAGATTGGCTGAGATTGATCCCAAAAGTGAAGAGGGAAGAATGATCTTAAAAGATAGATTTCTCACTCAGTCAGCTCCAGATATCCGCCATAAGCTATTAAAACAGGCTTATCAGACAGTCTATTATGGTAGGGAATATGAGGGAAAGGCAGAAAAAGACAAAGGAACAGGCGGAAGCCCTTGCAATGGCTATGAGAACCGTTCTTAAACAGCCTGAGAAAAATGCCCAGAGGAACCTGGGTGAAAAGAGATGGGCTTGCTATTACTGTGGAAAGGAGGGCACCTGAAGCGGGATTGCCCTCAGGCATCTAAGCCGCACCCAGCTCCATGTCCAGTCTGCAAGGGACCACCCTGGAGGAGAGACTATCCCCAGAGGCATAGGTTTCGGGGGTCAGACTCTCAAGACAACCAGGACTGAAGGTGCCTGAGGGTCCCCACACAAGCTCCCATCCTAATTACACCTGAGGAACCCCGGGTATTAATAACTATGGGGGGCCAATCTGCTCCCCTTCTGATGTCTATGTCAGAAGCTTTCTCTATCTCTTTTATACTTTGATAAAATTTTATTATGCAAAAGCTCTGAGCGATCAGGCCTCGCCTCTGGCCCCAGATTGAGTTCTCCTCTGGAGGCCAAGAATCCCGGCGTCTTTTGCGGTTTAGCAGCAACCTTTCAAAAGGCAGCCTGTTATTTGAAATGATAAGTTCTCACCAGAGTAACTGGTATGGACTTATGTAGTTACTGTCCCTGCCATCGTATGGTTATGAATGTTTTACACATTTTTTTATTTAATCCAAAGGAAACATTATGACAGCTTCCTCCTGCGCGGTCAGTTAAAAGAGCGGATCTAACTGCTCAGAGGCAAGATCTTTAGGGAGCCATTGCCTCTGTTACCAAAATGAAGGGACTGGGTTCTTGGGGCTTCCTCCTTAAGTCTCCTAATTACATTTACTAAAGAAAATCTTTTTTTAGAAAAAAATATGACTGCTACTTTATTGGCAAAGGTTTAGAAGAAACTATCTAAGAGTCTATTAAAGATGAAGGCAAAATGATTAAATGTCATTTAGTATGATTCTTTTACTTCTGTAGCTGTCAGGGTTTGTTTGTTTGTTTTTTGGCACAGAGGAAGGATTCCTATTTTAATTTTCTCAGTCCAACAAAAATGAACGTGTTGTTACTAAAGCTGGCTTTGCTATTTGTCTCATCCTTCAGCTGGACTTCCCTGGTGGCTCAGACGGTAAAGCGTCTGTCTACAATGTGGGAGACCCGGGTTTGATCCCTGGGTTGGGAAGATCCCCTGGAGAAGGCAATGGCATCCCACTCCAGAACTATTGCCTGGAAAATCCCATGGACAGAGGAGCCTGGTAGGCTACAGTCCACGGGGTCACAAAGAGTCAGACACGACTGAGCGACTTCACTTTCACTTTCAGTGTTTTTACAACCCCCAGGTATCTGACTCTGTCTTTCAGATTCAATTTAACCAGAGAAGAAATAACTTGAAGATGGCCTTGTTAACCTCTTATCTTATCAAATTAATAAAAGGTCTCATCCCTGTGGGCAGCCCCTCTATTGTCCACATTTTTATTAGGAATGAAAATTTCTTTTCTCTAGCTTGGATTTGCATGTGTTCTGGCCTTAACCAAGCTCTCTTCATTTTCTAAATAGGAACTTCATGCACATAAAATTAATGACAAATCTGATTAAGGTGATTTGCATAAATTAGACATTTTTATTAATTTTTGAGGGCTTATCTCTACAAAAGAGGACCTATAAATTTGGATGCTAATTACACCAGGATTACCTTTGTTAATGAACATAAGCACATATTAAGCTTTCTAATGAAGCAGAGGGTGTACACTTCTGGGTGAAGACTATACTATACTATAAGTGCTGACAGAAATCAAAATTGCGATATTTCACAACAGAAGATGGCTCGTTTATATTAATATTTTTGTCAGGCTAATTTTTTTTTTTTTTGGATCAATTAAAGCAAAAGAACAAGTGACCTCTTTCCTTTGAAGAAAGAGAGATTTGAAAGGAAAAGAATGTCTCCTGTTGCTGAAATAAGAGTAACGTGAATAGCTCATCCCAAGGAGAAACCACTCTGCATTTTTAATTGGCTTCTGATTACAGTGGTCTTGCTCTTCAATTGGCCTTAATTTAGATATATTTTCCTCTGTATTTCTTCAGCCCCTGTAATGGGTTCTTAGTACATTTGGTTGTCTGCATTTTTTTTTAAGATTTGTTTTTCATTGGAGACTGTTTTTTTTTTTTTTTTTTCTTTTTTTTTTTTTTTTTTTTCTTTTATATTTTTTTTTTTTTGTGTTTTTTTTTTTTTTTTTTTTTTACATTTCTTATTTTTTTTTTTTTAAATTTTTACTTTATTTTACTTTACAATACCGTATTGGTTTTGCCATACATTGACATGAATCCACCATGGGTGTATATGAGATCCCAATCCTGAATCCCCTTCCCACCTCCCACCCCATTTCCTCTCTCTGGATCATCCCCGTGTACCAGCCCCAGGCATCCTGTATCCTGTATCGAACATAGGCTGGTGCTTCATTCTTACATGATAGTATACATGTTTCAATGCCATTCTCCCAAATCATCCCACCCTCTCCCTCTCCCACAGAGTCCAAAAGTCCGTTCTATACATCTGTGTCTCTTTTGCTGTCTCGCATACAGGGTCATCATTGCCATCTTTTTAAATTCCATATATATGTGTCAGTATACTGTATTGGTGTTTTTCTTTCTGGCTTACTTCACTCTGTATAATAGGTTCCAGTTTCATCCATCTCATTAGAACAGATTCAAATGAATTCTTTTTGATGGCTGAGTAATACTCCATTGTGTATATGTACCACAGCTTTCTTATCCATTCATCTGCTGATGGACATCTAGGTTGTTTCCATGTCCTGGCTATTATAAACAGTGCTGCAATGAACATTGGGGTACATGTGTCTCTTTCAATTCTGGTATCCTTGGTGTATATGCCCAGCAGTGGGATTGCTGGGTCATAAGGCAGTTCTATTTGCAGTTTTTTAAGGAATCTCCACACTGTTAGGAGACTGTTTTTAAATGTTTTTATTGAACTGGTTACAACATTGCTTCTGTTTTATGTTTTTTTGTTTTTGCTACCTGGCATATAGCTCCCTGACCAGAGATTGAACCCTCACCCTTTGCATTGGAAGACAAAGTCTTAACTATTGGACCATCAGGGATTTTCTTCTCTGTATTTTTTTGTATAAAAACATTTTTTATTTTGGAACATAGTGAATTAACTACACTGTGTTTCAGGTGTACAGGAAAGTGGTTCATCAACATGTTATATAGCCACGTGTATCTATTCTTTTTCAAATTCTTTCCCCATTTAGGTTATTATGGAATATTGAGTAGCACTCCCTGTACTATTCTGTAAGTCCTTGTTGGTTATCTGTTTTAAATATAGTGGTGTGTACATGTCAATCCCAAACTCTCATTCTTTCCCTTCCTGCCCCACCCTAGCTCTCTGCAATTTATTGACGCTAAAGACAGATGAGGAAAACTTGAAGCAGGTCCAAACAAAGTCATTCAAGAAAATTACAAGGTCTAATGAGAGAGTGCATGGCCAGCCTGAATAAGATTCTGAAGAAAGTAAAATTTTTCTCAGGATTCAATCTTCTGTCTCTGTAGGACTTTTCTTTTTCTTCTTTTGCTTTTCCTGCATGCCCATGTTTCATCTTCTATTTTTCTTTTACATTCTTCCTAAGGTATCTCCTGTTTATCCTCCCTAAATTCTCAGGGTGGGCCTGCTCTAACTAGGAATGCCCTATGCTCTGAACAATCCCCCATCTCTTTCCATCCATCAGACCTACTTGTTCTGTGGTCCAGGGTTAGCTCAGGACCCGACCTGCTGCTGTGAAAAACGAGTCAGAGGAAACATTGGCTAGAATGAAATTGAGAGAGTTTCTTTCCTTAAATCAGCAGCATGTTGATTTAGTCTCATGTTCAAGTTCTGCCTATAACCCTTTCCAGATATTGAGTGGAGTCATTTCAATTTCCATGGCTTCAGTTTCTGTCTCCATAAAATGGGGCTCATTGAGAAATTTGAAGACCACGTAAGAGCAAATATTTGAGGGTTTGCTATATCTGTCACTATATGAGTGCGCTATATAAGTGCAGCATCTCATGGACTACAGTGCACGTTACTATGCTAGTTAATAGATGAGGAAGAAGACACGTGGAGATGTTGATTAATATAAGCCATCATCTCTCTTGCTTGGAATATAGCAATAGATTGAATGACCTCCCTTTCTTTCCCCCTTCTTTCTGCTCAGTCTATTCTAGAACACCACAGGCAAAGTGATCCTGTTAAAACTTGATTTAGATCTGGTCCTTCCTCTGCTCAGAATCTTCTGGTGGCTTCCCATCTTACCCAGAGCAAAAGCCCAAATCCACCCTGTATGTGAGGTCCTGGTGACTGGCTTGCCTCTCTTTATCTTGCTTATTCCCATCGGTTACACTGCTTCCTTGCACCCTCTCATCCTCCCACCTTAGGAGCCATCCTGCTGGCTCCTTCCTCTGCCTGAATATTTCTCTGCCAGTTATCACCATGGGCTCCTTCACATTCTTTTCTCAAAAACCACCTTCTTCTCACTCACCTTATCTAAAATGACAGCCTTGTACCCTCAAGACTTTTTATCTCCCTTCTCTGCTTATCCTTTCCCTCCTAAAACCTATCATAGTCTAAAATTCTTCTGGTTACTTACTTGTTCATTCTCTCTCCCCAACTAGCTCATGAGTTCCCTGAGATAAGGAGGGACTTCTATTGTGTTTGTGGCTTTATCTTTAGCTGGCAAATTATGGCTCAGTAAATATTGGCTGAATGAATGTACTAACTTTCACCCCTGTGTCATACAGCCAGTAAGAGATAAGACTTGATCTCAGGCTGACTTCAAAGCCTTAACCATGAAACTTGATTGCTTTTCAAACTGTAAAATACTAAGTAAATGATAATTCTCTTGGGTCATTTAGGAGATAATGGTGGAGTATGGGAGGAACTCATGTTCCGCTTGCCTAAGCTGAGAGTCTGGGTGGATTTGGTTGCCTGTCCAGATAGCTCAGTGGTAAAGAATCTGCCTGCCCATGCAGGAGTTATAGGAGATGCAGGTTTCGTTCCTTGGGTCAGGAAGCTCCCCTGGAGGAGGAGATGGCAGCACACTCCAGTCTTTTTGCCCGGAGTATCCCATGGACAGAGGAGCCTGGGGGGCTACAGTCCACAGAGGTGCAAAAGAGTCAGACAGAACGGAGTGACTGATGCATGCAATCACCAAAGCACTGGTTGGGAGAGCAGGGCTCACAAAAGGGCAGGCTGAGGTTCCCTCCAGCCACTGCTTTTCCTTCCCATCTCTCCTGTCCAGTTGCGTATGGAGGGGCTTAGGAAAAGTCTAGTCTGGGAGAAGACCAGACTCTGAGCCACAGTTGCTATGACAAGATCAGGAAAATTATAGCTGCCACTCCCTGCTGTGTGTTTCTATTCCATTGTTCTTTCTCTCCCTTCCCTGTCTTTTACTTTCCCTTTCATCCAGTTTTCCCAGTTCTACAACTGTTCCATAGCCTGAGGATGGCACTCCTGGTTTTTGCCTTGCTGTGTTGGTAGCATCCAAATGAGGAGACTGTTGATCCAGTCTGGACCAGATCAGTTCAGTTCAGTTCAGTCGCTCAGTCGTGTCCGACTCTTTGCGACCCCATGAATCGCAGCACGCCAGGCCTCCCTGTTCATCACCATCTCTCGGAGTTCACTCAGATTCACGTCCATCGAGTCTGTGATGCCACCCAGCCATCTCATCCTCGGTCGTCCCCTTCTCCTCCTGCCCCCAATCCCTCCCAGCATCACAGTCTCTTCCAATGAGTCAACTCTTCGCATGAGGTGGCCAAAGTACTGGAGTTTCAGCTTTAGCATCATTCCTTCCAGAGAAATCCCAGGGCTGATCTCCTTCAGAATGGACTGGTTGGATCTCCTTGCAGTCCAAGGGACTCTCAAGCCCCCCTAAATCCTTCCAAGCTCTGAAATTATGTATCTGAAATCTAAAGTACTTGTACATTAATAAAATGCTGTGTTCACACTACGTCCCAAACTCAGAGACTGAAACCAAGGGACACAAGAAAATTGAAAGACCAGGCATTGGTCTAGAGGTGGAACAGATTAAAGGTTGTATAAGGGCCAGTTGTGTCTTTTTCCACCATTGGGTAGTCAGCTCCCTGCTAGTCTTATTTAGAACCCAGAAGCACTCAGTCAATAGCCTGTTCTTATTCTCAGGGATTTCCTACTGCAAAATTAATTGCTTTGGGTCTCTAGTTCACTCACGAAGCATTTTCTCTCAGGCTTGAGTTATCTTATTAGGGCTCTTTCCCCAGCCTGGTACCGATGGACCCACGCACCTGGCTTCAGCTCTTCACCCTCCTGGGTCTCTGCTTGCTTAGTAGACATTTTTGGTCTAGCTCTAGCTATTCAACAATTTGTAAACCATTAACTGTAACTATTTTTATCTTTAGCTGGCAAATTATGGCTCAGTAAATATTGGCTGAATGAATGTACTAACTTTCACCCCTGTGTCATACAGCCAGTAAGAGATAAGACTTGATCTCAGGCTGACTTCAAAGCCTTAACCATGAAACTTGATTGCTTTTCAAACTGTAAAATACTAAGTAAATGATAATTCTCTTGGGTCATTTAGGAGATAATGGTGGAGTATGGGAGGAACTCATGTTCCGCTTGCCTAAGCTGAGAGTCTGGGTGGATTTGGTTGCCTGTCCAGATAGCTCAGTGGTAAAGAATCTGCCTGCCCATGCAGGAGTTATAGGAGATGCAGGTTTCGTTCCTTGGGTCAGGAAGCTCCCCTGGAGGAGGAGATGGCAGCACACTCCAGTCTTTTTGCCCGGAGTATCCCATGGACAGAGGAGCCTGGGGGGCTACAGTCCACAGAGGTGCAAAAGAGTCAGACAGAACGGAGTGACTGATGCATGCAATCACCAAAGCACTGGTTGGGAGAGCAGGGCTCACAAAAGGGCAGGCTGAGGTTCCCTCCAGCCACTGCTTTTCCTTCCCATCTCTCCTGTCCAGTTGCGTATGGAGGGGCTTAGGAAAAGTCTAGTCTGGGAGAAGACCAGACTCTGAGTCACAGTTGCTATGACAAGATCAGGAAAATTATAGCTGCCACTCCCTGCTGTGTGTTTCTATTCCATTGTTCTTTCTCTCCCTTCCCTGTCTTTTACTTTCCCTTTCATCCAGTTTTCCCAGTTCTACAACTGTTCCATAGCCTGAGGATGGCACTCCTGGTTTTTGCCTTGCTGTGTTGGTAGCATCCAAATGAGGAGACTGTTGATCCAGTCTGGACCAGATCAGTTCAGTTCAGTTCAGTCGCTCAGTCGTGTCCGACTCTTTGCGACCCCATGAATCGCAGCACGCCAGGCCTCCCTGTTCATCACCATCTCTCGGAGTTCACTCAGATTCACGTCCATCGAGTCTGTGATGCCACCCAGCCATCTCATCCTCGGTCGTCCCCTTCTCCTCCTGCCCCCAATCCCTCCCAGCATCACAGTCTCTTCCAATGAGTCAACTCTTCGCATGAGGTGGCCAAGTACTGGAGTTTCAGCTTTAGCATCATTCCTTCCAGAGAAATCCCAGGGCTGATCTCCTTCAGAATGGACTGGTTGGATCTCCTTGCAGTCCAAGGGACTCTCAAGCCCCCCTAAATCCTTCCAAGCTCTGAAATTATGTATCTGAAATCTAAAGTACTTGTACATTAATAAAATGCTGTGTTCACACTACGTCCCAAACTCAGAGACTGAAACCAAGGGACACAAGAAAATTGAAAGACCAGGCATTGGTCTAGAGGTGGAACAGATTAAAGGTTGTATAAGGGCCAGTTGTGTCTTTTTCCACCATTGGGTGGTCAGCTCCCTGCTAGTCTTATTTAGAACCCAGAAGCACTCAGTCAATAGCCTGTTCTTATTCTCAGGGATTTCCTACTGCAAAATTAATTGCTTTGGGTCTCTAGTTCACTCACGAAGCATTTTCTCTCAGGCTTGAGTTATCTTATTAGGGCTCTTTCCCCAGCCTGGTACCGATGGACCCACGCACCTGGCTTCAGCTCTTCACCCTCCTGGGTCTCTGCTTGCTTAGTAGACATTTTTGGTCTAGCTCTAGCTATTCAACAATTTGTAAACCATTAACTGTAACTATATTAAAGTTTTAAGAAATAATTCCTAGGATTCCAACAAAGGGTTTTTTTATAACTGCTACAAGAATAGTCATTTTTGGAAATGGGAGAAACTGTAGACATTTTAGGAAATCCACCTTAGAAATTTTTAGGGAAACGTTTCAGGTCTAACAGCAGGCAAAAAATTTATGGCATGTCCATTTGCTTTTCAAAAGCTTGAGTTCACTCAGTGTATTTTTAACATCAAGGAATAAATGATCTGATCTCAGCTTTCTTAAAGAGTGGGAGGCCCCTTCCTTTGTGACCTTCTGGTTTTGTTTTTAGTCCCTCTGCATGAAAACTCCCATTACAGCCACAGAAGACTGGTGGCTTTGACATTCCAGAAGCCTTGCTCCATATAAGAATGGTGTGAATGGTGTTTAGCAGCCTTGAAGTGAGGTCCTGCTGATCTTGGTGTTGGTCCAGGATCACTCATATTGCAGACTGTTCTTCTGATATTACTTTTTTCCATTGCTTGTAGGCACCTCTGATTCCTTTCTTGACTTTTTAGAAACTAATTTTCTTTAAGAACAGAAGAGGAATACAATGATACATTCTCACTTGCAGTTGAGTAGTGACTGGAACCAGGAAAGAGAGAAATTGTGGTGAAAGCGATAGTTACCAGTTGTAAAACTTACAACACCACAGGCCCTACAGCAAAGTACTTATTGTTGTTGTTCAGTCACTAAGTCGTTTCCGATTCTTTGTGACCCCCACGAACAGCAGCACACCAGGTTCCTCTATCCTCCGTTATCTCTCTGAGTTTGCTCAAACTCATGTCCACTGAGTTGGTGATGCCATCCAACCATCTCATCCCCTGCTGCCTCCTTCTTGTTTTGCCTTCAATCTTTCCCAGTATCAAGGTCTTTTCCAATGAGTCAGTTCTTTGCATCAGGTGGCCAGTGTTGGAACTTCAGCTTCAGCATCAGTCCTTCCAAAGAATATTCAGGATTGATTTCCTTTAGGATGGACTGGTTGGATCTTGCTGTCCAAGGGACTCTCAAGGGTCTTCTCCAGCACCACAGTTCAAAAGCGTCAATTCTTTGGTGCTCAGCTTTCTTTATAGTCCAACTTTCACATCCATACATGACTACTGGAAAAACCATAGCTTTGACTAGATGGACCTTTGTTGGCAAAGTAATGTCTCTGCTTTTTAATATGCTGTCTGGGTTTGTCATAGCTTTTCTTCCAAGAAGCAAGTGTCTTTTAATTTCATGGTGATAGTCACCATCCACAGTGATTTTGGAGCCCAAGTAAAGCAATCTATCACTGCTTCCACTTTTTCCCCTTCTATTTGCCATGAAGTGATGGGACCAGAGGCCTTTTTCTTAGTTTTTTGAATGTTGAGTTTTAAGCCAGCTTTTTCACTCTCCTCTTTCTGCTTTGACTAGATGGACCTTTGTTGGCAAAGTAATGTCTCTGCTTTTTAATATGCTGTCTGGGTTTGTCATAGCTTTTCTTCCAAGAAGCAAGTGTCTTTTAATTTCATGGTGATAGTCACCATCCACAGTGATTTTGGAGCCCAAGTAAAGCAATCTATCACTGCTTTCACTTTTTCCCCTTCTATTTGCCATGAAGTGATGGGACCAGAGGCCTTTTTCTTAGTTTTTTGAATGTTGAGTTTTAAGCCAGCTTTTTCACTCTCCTCTTTCACCTTCATCAAGAGGTTCTTGAGTTCCTTGTCACTTTCTGCCATTAGAGTGGTATCATTTGTACATCTGAGGTTATTGATATTTCTCCCAGAAATCTTGATTTCAGCTGGTGCTTCATCTGGCCTGGCATTTCGCATGATCTACATTGCATATAAGTAGAGTAAGCAGGGTGATAATGTACAGCCTTGACATACTCCTTTCCCAACTTGGAACCAGTCTATTGTTTTGTGTAATGTTCTAACTGTCGCTTCTTGACCTGCATACAGGTTTCTCAGGAGACAGGTAAGGTGGTCTGGTATTACCATATCTTTAAGAATTCTCCACAGTCTGTTGTGATTCAAACAGTCAAAGGCTTTAGTGTGGTCAGTGAAGTAGAAGTAGATGTGTTTCTGGAATTCCCTTGCTTTCCCTATGATCAGTGAATTTCGGCAATTTGATCTCTCGTTTCTCTGTCTTTTCTAAACCCAACTTGTACATCTGGAAGTTCTTGGTTCATGTAATCTAGTTTGAAGGATTTTAAGCATAATCTTACTAGCATGCAAAATGAATACAATTGTCTGGTAGCTGAACATTCTTTGGCATTGCCCTTCTTTGGGATTGGAATGAAAACTGAGATTTTCCAGTCCTGTGGCCACTGCGGAGTTTTCCAAATTTGCTGGCATATTGAGTGCAGTTCTGTAAGTGGGCTTACAGATGAGAAACTTGTCTTACAGATGAGAAAACTTAGAGCCAGAGATTTTTGTTTTGATTTTTAAAATACAGTTGATTTACAATATTTCAGGCAAAATGATTCTCAAATTGTTTTCAATTATAGGCTATCCCAAGATATTCAATACAGTTCCCTGTGCTATACAGTAGGTTCTTGTTTATCTGTTTTATGTGTAACAGTGTGTATCTGTTAATCCGAAATCTCCAATTCATTCTCCCCCTTCCCTCCTTGGTAACCAAACATTTGTTTTCTGTATCTGTGAGTCTATTTCTGCTTTATAAATAAGCTCATAGGTATCATTTTTTAGATTCCACATATAAGTGATATCACATGCTGTTTGTTTTTCTCTGTCTGACTTACTTCACCTAGTATGACAATCTCTGGGTCCATCTATGTTTCTGCAAATGAGCCAGAGATGTTAAGTACATCCTCTAAGGTCACCCAGATAGTCAGTGATGTAGCTTCCTTTCACCTAACAAAAAACTGTGTGTGTGTGTGTTTTTTCCCTTCCCTATATTGAGCAATGAACCTTCCTTTTGGCTTCTGGTTATCTGTTATGGAATTTCAGGGAAATTCCTGTCTAAGGAATTTTTTCTCTCAGCCTTGTTTGTATCTACCTTCTTCCTATTTTTTTCCACTCTTCCCCTTCCTCCCCCACAGGGCACAACCACAAAATACAGTGGAAAGAGAGAGGATTTTGGAAACAGGCAAACATTCAATCTTCACTATGCAACTTTTCAAAGATAAGACTTGAGGCAAAAATTTCAGTCCTTTGAGCCCTAATTCCTCATCAGTTCAGTTCAGTCGCTCAGTCGTGTCTGATTCTTTGCAACCCCATGAATCGCAGCACGCCAGGCCTCCCTGTTCATCACCATCTCCCGGAGGTCACTCAGACTCACATCCATCGAGTCCATGATGCCATCCAGCCATCTCATCCTCGGTCGTTCCCTTCTCCTCCTGCCCACAATCCCTCCCAGCATCAGAGTCTTTTCCAGTGAGTTAACTCTTCTCATGAGGTGGCCAAAGTATGGAGTTTCAGCTTTAGCATCATTCCTTCCAAAGAAATCCCAGGGTTGATCTCCTTCAGAATAGACTGGTTGGATCTCCTTGCAGTCCAAGGGACTCTCTTTCATAGAGTAGTTGTAATGATTAAACATGATACTGCGTGTGAAACTTGAATATTCTGGCCCTTATTAAGTCACCTACAGTTTCTACTTTGTGTAGTGTTCCATTTAATAGGAGATACATCCATTTCCAAAAGCCCTAAGAAATAACACAAATCATTGTGTGTGTCTAAAAAAGAAAGGTGCAGTCTCCTTATTCAACATCGATCAAAACTTCCTAAAAATTCTCTTCTCCCCTGAGTTACAGTTCACAGTGCGGCTACTCCAATCCTGGCCAAAATTATTAGTTCTTCCTCATTTCGTTCTCTTCCTAATGTCCCAGCCCCCATCCAGCAGATTGACTGTTCCATTATCTAAAGTTTGATTGAAGCATTGCCTCAAACTATTTCTAAAGCAGGTTTGCTGGGACAAATACACTCAAAAGCAAAAATTGTCCCTTTTTTCTCTTCCTCCCCATTTCCCCCCGATTCATCTCTTCCTACTCTGTTATCTCTAATAGCTTTTTTTTTTTCCTTTTAGTCTTATATTTTATGGTTATCTGTGTCTAGTGTTCAGATAGACTATGAGCCTTGATTTAGTTAGGAATGCTTTAGGCTGCACGAGGCAGAAAACTTGACTCTGAGTGGCTTAAAAAGAAGTTGTTTTCTTACATACAGAATGTCAAGATAAAAGAAACCAGCTGTTGGCCTTGGTTTAGCAGCTGATCCTTTTGCAGAGCCAAAGTCTCTGCTCAGTTAAGTCTTTCGTCTCATCAAGAAAGCTTTCATAGAATTTGAGCAAATATTTTTGTATATGTTGTTAAACTATATCAAATGGCAACACCAAACTTCAGGAAGCCTGGGAGCTAAGAAACTTCCTAGCAGAGGGGAATCCAAAGAAAGGGGGTTGGGATCAGGTCTCATGTCTGCCATGCTCCTTAAAGACAGAAAAAATCCTGTTCAATCCTTCTTTGCTTTGCCTAGTGCCACTTCTGCAACATAGAAAGTGAAAGTGTCAGTCACTCAGTCGTGTCCGACTCTTTGTGACCCCATGGACTGTAGCCATCAGGCTCCTCTGTCCGTGGAATTCTCCAGGCAAGAATACTGGAGTGGGTTGCCATGCCCTTCAGGTGATCTTCCCGACCCAGGGATTGAACCTTGGTCTGTTGCATTGCAGGCAAATTCTTTACCATCTGAGCCACCTGGAAAGCCCTGGAACATAGAAATTGCTCAATAAATATCTGTTAAATTGATGAATTTATGAATAAATAAAAAACAAATGGATGAATGACTTTTCAGCTGCCAAAAGCATAAGCATGTGAGGCTTTAGGAAGAATCCTTTTTTTAAAAAAAAACAAACAACACTGAAATATATTTGATTTACAATGTTGATTGACAGTGATGATTTACAATGATTTACAATGTCTGTTTCTGGTATACAGCAAAATGATTCAGATTCTTTTCCATTACAGTTTATTACAAGATAGAATATAGTTCCCTGGGCTATGTAGTAAGATCTTGTTTCTGATATATAGTAGTTTGTATCTGCTAATCCCAAACTCCTAATTTATCCCCTCCCCCTAAAACTTTGGTAACTATAAGTTTGTTTTCCATGTCTATGAGTCTGTTTCTGTTTTTCAAATAAGTCATTTGTATCATATTTTAGATTCCACATAATATCATATCATTTGGTATTTGTCTTTCTCTTTCTGATTTCATTTAGTATGATCATTTGCAGGTCCATTCATGTTGCTGGAAATGGCTTTATTTCATTCTTTTTTATGACTAAGTAGTATTCCATTATACATACTGTATCTCCTTTATCCATTTATCTTTTGATGGACATTTGGGTTGCTTTCATATCTTGGCTATTGTATATAGTGCTGCTAAGAACATTGGGAGGTGTATCTTTTTGAATTAGAGTTTTCTCTGAATATGTCCACAAGACTGGGATTGCTGAATCAAATGGTAACTCTATTTTTAATTCTTTAAGGAACCTCTATACTATCTTCCATTGTGGCTGCACTAATTTACATCCCCACCAACGTGTAGGAGGGTTTAGAGAGTACTCTTTACAAGACTGGCTGGAGTTAGACTGCAGTGTAAAAAATTTTCCATGCCGAAATTAGGAGAAAATGGTTTAAATAGTCTAGACTCTGATTTTTAGAAATTCTTTAGAAGGTTTAGAATGTGTTGAACTAAAACAATCAGATATTTCTCCAACAAAGATAGGTACATTCAGCATCAGCAGAAAATTACAACTCAGGGTCTGTAACTATGGAGAGCCAGTTGCAAGGGAAAGAGGCCACTTATATAGCAGGGACAAGGAAGTTTGGAGAGCTATAGTAAGCAAAACGTCCATGAATTCTTATTGGCTGAGTCCTTTTTGGGCGAGAAGAGGAGTCTGTCTGCTTCCCATTGGGCTCTCCTATCTTCCTGGGGTATGAGAACTCCCCTTTCTGGTCTCAGGATTCCATCTGATTGAACTTCCATGGACAGAGGGGCCTGGCGGGCTACAGTCCATGGGATCGCAAAGAGTTGGACATGACTGAGCAACTAACACTCGTGTCTGTTAAGTTTTTACAAAAGGCTCAAAGGGCATCCTATGAGTTTTGTTAGTTATATGACCTTTGTATAGTTATACTGCTACAGGATAAGAGTCATATATTTCTAGAGAAATTTGGAGGAATTGATCTGAACTGGATACAATTATGGCTTTCTTTTGTGTGCTTCATCTAAAGACTTATTTGTTTTTTAAGCTAAAAGTTTTAAAGTCATAGAACTGATGATAGGCTGAGAGAAATTTACCGCACAATGAAGACCTCAGTAGTAATGTCCTCATGAAGTCACTCCCATTTGGCTTTATTCAGTGATATCCTTGAATCTTAGAAAAGTCTCTTTATGCATGAGGATTGCCCTTTTTTAGAAGCATACAAGCACACTTTTCATGAACTAGCTTCATTCCCAGCTCTGTTCTACGTCTTCTTTGCTTTCTCTTCATTTGTTTTTTCTCTCACTTTATTATATGTATCTTTAGGAGCTTTCTTACACCCATCATGAGTAAGGCAGGATATAAACTACGAGTTAGTGACCATACATAGTACTATTTTTTATGACCATTTCTGAAATGAAGAGCTGTAATGATTTGTATTTTTAAATTAAGACTATTCAGAACAGGCACAAGACTTAACTGACATCAAAGGGAATTCAAAGTGTTAAAGATTGCACTCCAAAATGTATCTGGGCTTCTTTGAAATGTGACATATTGTAAGTTCAATGGTGGTTTGTAACGTAATGCCAAGCTGTGAGTTTAGGCACCTCATATGGTGTTCATATTTATGACAGGCAAATCTGTTGTTTTCGTGATTGCCAAACCACCCTCCCCCATTACTCACCCTAATGTTCCTTGGGTGATTAAAAATGTATGATTATTTCATTTGAATTTTTGCCTTCAATTAAGTATATAGGAAAATAAGAATACTTTTCTTAGGATTGACTGGGGTCTATGAAACAGATGTGAAATAAACATTGCTTTTAATTACTGTTTGTTAGATAAGAAATTAATCTAGCCATGCCTTATTTTAAAAGAGTTAGTCTTGGGAGCAATTCTTTACTTGGTGTAGATTCTCAGTCTGCATTGTGAAGTGAATAGCACTGAAAACTTAACAGGTGGCTTAGCGATAGATGCACAAAGGAAGAGAATTATTACAACACCTTAACTGCTTGCAGATGTCCTGGGTATGGAAATGCATGCTGCCTGTGTCTCTTAGTACCACCTAGGATTTTAATTTGTAGTGATTTTTTTTATCCTTGACAGGACTGTCTGTAAATAAATCCAACTGACTTTTAAATTTATGACGGAGAATTTCAACTGGAGGGAGGGAAATCTGTCCATAGAGGAAGAAATGGGAATTGACACAAAAAGAATAAATTGTTTTTTAATTTTTATTTAGCGGATCTAAGGGAGTGGGGTTGAAAAGTTAAGTGGAGAGGAAGTAAAATCAGAATTCTCTGTTTCTTCATAGAATTGCTCTGGAAACTGCATTTAAATCTAGTTTCAATTTAAGCATCAGTCTTTGAGTATCATAATCTTGCTGTCTAATGAGATTTGCCAGTGTTATTTTTAGAATAGTTGGTGAAGCTGTTGGGACTTCTCTTCTATTGACTCTAGCCCCATAGTGTTAGAAATTGTATGACAGTACAAAATACCCTGCCTCACATCACAGAGGAATATGAATTCTATAAACCATTAAAATACTGACAAAAACCTCTAATGGAGTTATAACTCTAGGTAATCACCCTCAATGGTTAACATCACAGAGGGGCAATAGAAAATTATGTGTCTCCTATTGGAAGTTTATAATATCACCCATGATGTATTTTTGGTCGAAAAGAATCAGTCTTATTAGATCAAGCTTTAGGTCTAACTAACAGTTTATAGTGAATAAAGGGAATAAAGAGATGTATAAAAAGACACCACAAGAATTTATTCACCAAAATCCAGAATGTGAAAAACTCTATGGGACAAACAATCTGGTTTCTTTGACAAAAAAATTGCCAAGAAAAAAAAGAGAAGGAAGCTGCAAATGAAAAGAGACTTACCGTGAATATCATACAAAAACATTATGAACCTCCTTGTTTGGAATCTGATTTAAAGACACCAACTGTGTTTTTTTAAATGGATATAGTTGGAGAACTCTGAATGCTGACTGATTATATAATAATATTAAAGAAATATCAGTGATTTTAACATGCATTAAGATTGAATGTTATAAGTCCTTACCTTTTAATGTATAGTGGTAGTGGTGGTTTAGTTGCTAAGTTATGTCCAACTCTTACGACTCCATGGAGCCCACCAGGCTCCTCTGTCCATGGGATTTCTCAGACAAGAATACTGGAGTGAGTTGCCATTCCTTTCTCCAAGGGATCTTCCTGACCCAAGGATTGAACCCGAGTCTCCTGCTTTACAAGTGGATTCTTTATCAACTGAGCCACCAGGGAAGACTTTAATGTCTAGAATTTGCTGCAACATAATTTGGGCAGGGGGAGACGGGTGGTTTAAATGAAAGAAGATTGGCCATGAGCTGATAATTAGTGCAATTTAGTGATGCACTTGGTACGGGGGATTCATGGTACTCTTCTGCATTTGTGTTGGAATTTTCCAAAACCAAAAGTAAACAAAGAACCTAAAGTTAAAAATCACTACAGCACAAACACACACACAAATACACACACCTTGCAAGATCTCAGATTCTATTCTGACGATTTCAAGCCTTGACATGGAGTACTCCTTACCTCAAAGCTTTTCTTAATGTCTTCTCCAAAGCTGGCTGTATTATCTGGCCTTGGTTTGTATTCCTGTAGTCATCTGTGCTGCCTCCTCCTGTTGTTGTCATCAAGTTGTAGTTGCTTAGTCACCTGGGGAGTGGAATGATATGTGCATGTTTTAGTAATTGTATTTATTCTTGACTGTGCTGAGTCTTCGTTGCTGTGTTGGCTGCTGTCTAGTTGGTTTGTATTCCTGTAGTCATCTGTGCTGCCTCCTCCTGTTGTTGTCATCAAGTTGTAGTTGCTTAGTCACCTGGGGAGTGGAATGATATGTGCATGTTTTAGTAATTGTATTTATTCTTGACTGTGCTGAGTCTTCGTTGCTTTGTTGGCTGCTGTCTAGTTGAGGTGCACAGGTTTCTCAGGCAGGGCCCTCTCTGGCTGCAGGGCACGGACTCTAGGGCTTCGGGAGTTGCAGCACACGGGCTTAGTAGCCCTGACTCCCCGGCCCTAGAGCACAGGCTCGGTAGTTGTGGTGCATGGGCTCAGTAGCCCTGACTCCCCGGCCCTAGAGCATGGGCTCGGTAGTTGCGGTACATGGGCTTAGTAGTCCTGACTCCCCAGCCCTAGAGCACGGGCCTGGTAGTTGTGCTGTACAGACTTGGTTGCTCTTTGGCACGTGGGATCTTCCCAGATCAGGGGTTTGAGCCCGAGTCTCCTGCATTGGCAAGGGAGCCAGCAGGGAAGCCCCTGGAATAATACTTTTGACTAAGCTTTCTGTTTCCCATCTCTATTCTTACCCCTTGGCCTTTGCCCTACTCAGCCAGCTTAAGGATCTTTTGTTCAGGGAAGGGGTGGTAGAGGGGACACAGAGACAAAAAAGAAGTGATGGTTGACCTTTGATTTCAAAGCCTGGGCATCACAGAGATATGAGGACCCGTGGAGACATAATAGACAAAGATGCAATGAGTTAGAAAAGAACTAACTCGTAGCTAGGATTCCCTTGCTGGAATATGGGATGAGATGCAGGGAACAGAGTCTAGTGGGAGTAGACACTGATGGGATCCAAGATGATATGCCAGGTCTGGAGGGTTCCAGACAAGCCTGGAGTCTGTCTCCAGAGAGAGCTTGCCCACATCTGACCATCCTCTAGAGCGAGCACTATTTGGCACCAGCACCAGGGAGCTGTGTGAGAAGGCCCAGTCTCATGCCAGTGCGGACTGTACATCACTTGCGCTATCCTCCTCGTCGGTGCTGGGTCCCCTAGCATGGGGGACAGGATGGAGATCAGTTCAGTCGCTCAGTCGTGTCCGACTCTTTGTGACCCCATCAGCACGCCTGGCCTCCCTGTCCATCACCAACTCCTGGAGTTTACTCAGACTCATGTCCAGTGAGTCAGTGATGCCATCCAACCACCTCATCCTCTGTCGTCCCCTTCTCCTGACTTCATTCTTTGTTAGCATCAAGGTCTTTTCTAATGAGTCGGTTCTTCTCATCAGGTGGCCAAAGTACTGGAGCTTCAGCTTCAGCATTAGTCCTTCCAATGAATATTTAGGACTGATTTCCTTTAGGATGGACTGGTTGGATCTCCTTGCAGTCCGAGGGACTCTCAAGAGTCTTCTCCAACACCACAGTTCAAAAGCATCAACTCTTTGGTGCTTGGCTTTCTTTGTAGTCCAACTCTCACATCCATACATAACTACTGGAAAAACCATAGCGTTGATTATATGACCCTTTGTCGGCAAAGTAATGTCTTTGCTTTTTAATATGCTGTCTAAGTTTGTCATAGCATAAGATGGAGGTGGAGGGAATATAACCTGGAGAGAAGCAGACAGGTGGGATCTGGAATGGTGGGATATGCCTGGGTTCTGGACAGAGTCAGAAATAAAACCAAGAAGTAACAAACAAGAACCACAGTATCACCCTTATTATTGACCAATCCTAGGTTGAAGATGTAGAATATGGGTTATAGAAACCCAGATGAGGTAGACATACCTTCTGTCCTTGCTGGCAGTGCTGGAGGAAGGGCAGGCTCTTGCTCTGGGAGATGAGGGTGTCCCGGGAGGTTATTGGATGCTCCCACTGCTCATCTTGGTAAGCAGGTTTGCTTGCGAGAGGAAAAAGGGAGATGGTATGAGCATGCCCAGTATGTTCTTCCCAAATTTATCAGGTACAGAAATGCCTATATTTACCTTTCCTACAAAATTGGGCTGGAGAGCCAGCAGAGTTCTGTTAGTTGTGCTGCTCTTGACAGTAAAGGAAAACCAGAGATGACGAAGAGGCTGTCCCCTCTCATAGTCAGCAATCAGCACACCACCTAGTGATTATCTGACAGAAGACGGCCATCTGCACAAAACTTTGCTCAGTACCCAATCCACTGGTCCAAGAGGGCTAACCAGCATCTCAAAAATCCCAGGACCCTTGGAGACGCTACAGTGGAGATTGTGAAAATCACTGCCCAAGGGGTCAGTGGTGGCTGTAGCTAGAAAGTTGAACTCTCAGTTACCCTTGAAAGTGGCAAATTCATTTCTGTCTTTGTGTGTGTATGTATGTGTGTGTGTGTGCCTTCACCAAAAGTGTATAATATTTTTGAGGGCAAAGATTATGCTTTATTTAAAATTGTATTAGGGTCTATAATGTAAATATAAACAAATATTTACTGAATTCCCTTACAGTGATATTTTATTAATGTTATTTTTATCAATTAAACAAATATCTTGGTTACTGAGAGCAAATCCACTTGTCTTCTGGATTAATGCCACGATTATGGCTCCATGTACACTCACTTCTAGATTGCCATCTATTTGAATTTCATAAGTTAACCTTTGAAACAGTTACTGTCTTGTAGTGTTAAGGATTACTTCATTCTCTCCAGTAATTGAAATATTATTCATAAATTTATAAATTAAATTTGTAGCATTCAGTTAATGGTTGCTATAAATTTATCAGTACTTTTTCCCTTTCCTGCCCACGATCTATGGAAATTGAATTGTGTTCTCAGCATGTTTCTAAATCAACAGTATCATCCAAAAAGTCATAACTATTCATGTCACTTCTTGAATTGACAAAGAATTTTATCAATTTAGAAAAGTACTGTGCTCAGCTACCTAATTTTATAGGTGATCTCTGCTTTCTAAAATTAAGTTTCCTTTTCAAGTTGTACAAAATCTCACGTATTATTTCATCTTGCAGTGACATCTATCAGTTATTGGCCACTCAACACCAATACCTCTTCCCACTTACACAATGATTGTAGTTAGGGAAATTAATTCACTCCATTGTGTTTTGCACTGGTGCTAAATGCAGATATTTGCTATGCCATTATGGACTCTGAGGTGATTTCTGGAGGCTCCTTCTATTGAATCCTTTTTCCTTATTATTCAGGAACTACCTAGTAGCTGTTGGTCTATGATAATAGAGTTTCATGCAGCTTTACGTCTTGAGTGGAATTATGCCAGGCTGGAAGAGATTGTTGGAGCTGTTATATGCCAATGGTACAACCTGGGCACAATTGACAGCAGTTTCAACTGCAAAGACCTTCTGGAGTCACTTGGTTTCATTCACTGCAAGACTGCTTTATCATCTCTTTCTTCCAGTTTGTGGTTCCCCCATATCCTTTTAATTAATCCTTCCCTTTGTGTTTATGTTTGCCAAGACAGTTTCTGTTGCTTGCTGCCATGGAAGCTTAACTCACTCAGCTTAAGTGAAAGCAGCACGAAGTGGAAGGAACACTGAGGTGAGGGTCGTGGGATATGAGCTATAGTCGTGGCTTTGCAACTCACTTGCTTTGAGACTTAGGAGGAAAAGCCACTTACCCTCTTTAGACTTCAGTTTCCTCATCTGTGAAGATAACAGGATAATATTAAAGGTTCAGTTTTTTAAAATATAGGTTCACAAATCACATTGTTACTGGTTACGGACCACTATCAGGAAATAACAACACAACATTCTAACTAAAGTAAGAACTTCTTTTTTTTGAATGGCTTTACTTTTTTTTAAAATAAACTATATTTTCTAATTACAAAAGGAAATAATTTAATACATACTTGTGGTAAGCTTAGAAGACACAGACAATTAAGAAAGTATAATGAGAAATCACCTAATGCCATAGTAAAAATGAAGCCCTCATCTCAAGTAACACATTTTTGTCAAGTGAGAAGATTTTAATTGATTTTCTCTCACTACAAAATTAGGACATTGGTATTAATATTTAACTATATAGAACTTGAAATACTAAACCAACAAATAATGTATGAAATAGGTTGCTAGTGGGAACCTGCTCCCTAAAATAAAAACTATAAATAGAAAACTATAAATAGAAGTTTCATTTGATATTGCAACATACGAGTTGCTATGTATATGTCAAATACATTAATCCGTGACTGAGCATTTATTCCGTAGCTCATCTCTTGGGTGGGGTGACCAAATATTGGAACAGATTTCTACAACAGAGAGTAAAGAGTAAAGGGACATGTAACTGCAGGTTCTTGGAAAATATTAACTCAGTTCGTTGGGTGTATTTATGACAGAGCCAGCCTCAAAGATGATTGATAGCATTGGTTTTAGGTCCAGAGAGTAGGAAATGCTGACACATGACATTAAAAATAAAATGAAGCCCATTCAGCAAGATGTTGGCTGTGGGGGATGAATCCTTCTTTCAGAGGGCTTGAGTCTGTTGTAAATTTGAGATATGTATATACAATTTCTGGTTTGGGAGTGGCTGTCACTGAGTGCTGCCTGTTATTTCTTGGCTCCTTCTTATCTCTGGTTTCATTGGATTTGGGTTAGCACTTTCAGTGACCTGTGGATGGCACAAATACTGACTTCCGATTACTTCAGATGTCAGATTCAGACTATGTGGTTGTTATACCTGACCTGTACAGTTCAATGCTGTAGAAACACAGCATCTAAAGGACATTTGACAGTTGTCCAGATACTTCAAATGATTTCTACAATTAAGTTGGATGCTATTAGATCCTTGCAAAATCTACTTTGAGGTCATAATATACATTCTGTGTGTCGTTTGCTTGACTACTAAGATCAAAGCACATCCAGTTCATTTGGCCTCATATAGACACTTAGTCTCTTAGAACTGATGGACCACTTGGTTCAGAGTCTTTTCTAAGACATTTACTTCAACCAAGCTGATGATCTTTCACTTCTCAGATTCTTGCAGGTTTTCCCTCTCATTCAGATGAAAAAGTTGTGGAATAGCCTGTAAGACCTCCCATGATCTGGTCCTGTTCTTCCCTTTCTTCACCTCCTTCTGTCTTCCCGGGTTCACTCCATTCTAGTCACATGAGTTATCTTGTTCTTTGAACTCTTGACTGTCTCAGGGACCTTGCCTTGCCGGAGGAAAGAGGCCTTGAGCAAACTGCAAATTCTCTGAAGGGGTTCTTCTCTGCTACTGGAGTCCTCCTCCAAGCCACACCAACAGATATCGCATCCTACTGCTGTGTGAACCAGAGGGTCTGGTCTCATGGTGGGTGGTAGGCTGGATGGTTGCCAGAGCATTGGTTACTAGAGTCTTAGTGCCAAAGTTGACTATTATTCACCCAAGCCAGCCCCACACCAATTTGCTGTGCTGGAGCTGGGCCACCATGTGTATTGGTACCATCCCAATAGGGTAGAGTATAGATAGCATTGCCGCCCACAAACGGTAGTAACTAATATTCACTGAGCACTTACTATGTGCTAAGAACTTTGTTCGCTTAATACTCATAACACCTCTGTGAGGTGGGCACTATAATTATCCACATTTTATAGGTGGTCAGGACTGAGTCTTTCAAAGGGTTAACTTGTTTATACAGGTAACGAATATAGAGACTGAATTTTAACCAAGCTGTTATGACACCACCCTTATGGCAAAAAGAGAAGAAGGACTAAAGAGCCTCTTGATGAAAGTGAAAGAGGAGAGTGAAAATGTTGGCTTAAAGCTCAGCATTCAGAAAACTAAGATCTTGGCATCCAGTCCCATCACTTCATGGCAAATAGATGGGGAAACACAGGAAACAAAGGCTGACTATTTTTTTGACATCCAAAATCACTGCAGACGGTGTTTGTAGCCATGAAATTAAAAGATGCTTACTCTTTGGAAGGGAAGTTATGACCAACATACGCAACACATTAAAAAGCAGAGATATTACTTTGTCAACAAAAGTCTGTCCAGTCAAGGCTATGGTTTTTCCAGTAGTCATGTATGGATGTGAGAGTTGGACCGTGAAGAAAGCTGAGCGCCAAAGAATTGATGCTTTTGAACTGTGGTATTGGAGAAGACTCTTGAGAGTCCCTTAGACTGCAAGGAGATCCAACCAGTCCATCCTAAAGGAGATCAGTCCTGGGTGTTCATTGGAAGGACTGATGCTGAAGCTGAAACTCCAATACTTTGGCCACCTGATGTGAAGAGCTGACTCATTTGAAAAGACCGTGATGCTGGGAAAGATTGAGGGCAGGAGGAGAAGGCGATGACAGAGGATGAGATGGCCGGATGGCATCCCTGACTCAATGGACATGTGTTTGGGTGGACTCCGGGAGTTGATGATGGACAGGGAGGCCTGGCGTGCTGCAGTTTATGGGGTCGCAAGAATCAGACACGTCTGAGCGACTGAACTGAACTGAACATGATTCCAGAAGTCATGAACTTAATGGCTCCAGAATCAACTCATGATATTGGGTTCAAGTGGGAAAGAGCTCTTTCTCCCACCATTTTGTCACTTTAAGCCCAATGTATTCATATCATTTTCATTTTTAAAAATAGAATAATCTCTTCAGTTTTCACTTACTGAATCAGGATGCATCTGTCAGGCTCTGGGCTAAAATCAGCATCAGAACTAACAAGGTAATGATTAGAATTGATGTCACATGTAGCAAAATGCAAAAAAGCTTTCCTGTATATATGATTTAAATGAAAAAAATGATGATGATTCATTAAGAGATGATTCATGGTTAGAATAGGAGCAAACGTGAAATCAGCTCCCTCGGGTCTCCCTCTTAGCAATACTACCCCCAACACCTGCCAAAGTAAAGTTAAAACACCTTTCAGTTGAGTTCAGTCACTCAGTCTTGTNTTTTTGGCTGAAAAGAATATAATCAGTCTGATTTCAGTTTTGACCATCTGGTGATGTCCATGTTTAGAGTCTTCTCTTGTGTTGGAAGAGTTTGTTTGCTATGACCAATGCGTTCTCTTGGCAAAACTCTACTAGTCTTTGCCCTGCTTCATTCTGGACCCCAAGGCCCAGTTTTCCTGTTACCCCAGGTGTTTCTTGACTTCCTAATTTTGCATTCCAGTCCCCTATAATGAAAAGGACATCTTTTTTGGGTGTTAGTTCTAGAAGGTCTTGTAGTCTTCATAGAACCGGTTGAAGAAAACACCTTTACTTTTGTCATTTTGTTTGTTTTTCATTTTGGACTCCCTGGTGTGATTTCTTTTGAAGAAAGCCTTCTGGTACTCTAAAAATAAAAGATGAAAATCCCCAGTCCAGAGAGCTATTATTAATATTCCTTCCTCTTCCCTTTGTGGGTTGGGTGTTCTGGGGGCCAGGGAAGGATAATTCAGTCTCTGGCCTCGTGGGGATTCTGTTGACAGGAGAATATATTTTGACAAGGATGAACACAGAGGCCCAGTTCCCTCCACCTTCTGGACAGAGGTGAACTTTCAGATGTGTATAAGAGACAGCTTTATGGTCCAACTCTCACATCCATACATGACTACTGGAAAAACCATAGCCTTGACTAGACGGACCTTTGTTCGCCAAGTAATAGCTCTGCTTTTTAATATGCTGTCTTTCCTTCCAAGGAGTAAGCATCTTTTAATTTCAAGGCTGCAATCACCATCTGCAGTGATTTTGGAGGCCAAAAAAATAAAGTCAGCTACTGTTTCCACTGTTTCCTAATCTATTTGCCATGAAGTGATGGGACCGGATGCCATGATCTTTGTTTTCTGAATTTTGAGGTTTAAGCCAACATTTTCACTCTCCTCTTTCACTTTCATCAAGAGGCTCATCAGTTCTTCTTCACTTTCTGCCATAAGGGTGGTGTCATCTGCATATCTGAGGTTANAGTTAGACAAGGCTGTGGTCCTAGTGTGATTAGATTGACTAGTTTTCTGTGAGTATGATTTCAGTGTGTCTGCCCTCTGAAGCCCTCTTGCAACACCTACCATTTTACTTGGGTTTCTCTTACCTTGGAGGTGGGGTATCAAATGTAGTCCAATGTAAAATAGAAATTTAAAAACAAATATTTGTACAGGAAAAAAATAACCTATCCATGTCTCTAAAGTATGCTTTTCACAGGCAGCATATCATTAGGCCTGTCTCTTATACACATCTTGCTTCTTCCAGCCCAGCATTTCTCATGATGTACTCTGCATAGAAGTTAAATAAGCAGGGTGACAATATACAGCCTTGACGTACTCCTTTTCCTATTTGGAACCAGTCTGTTGTTCCATGTCCAGTTCTAACTGTTGCTTCCTGACCTGCATATAGGTTTCTTAAGAGGCAAGTCAGGTGGTCTGGTATTCCCATCTCTTTCAGAATTTTCAACACGTAATCATCTACTTTGCTGATGCTGTGAAACCAAGTAATGCTATTCAGTCATTTTCCAACTCTGCAACCCCTTGGACTGCAGCATACCGGGCTCCAGTATATCTCCCAGAGTTTGTGCAAATTCATGTCCACTGAGTCAGTGATGCTATTAACCATCTCATCCTCTGCTGCCCGCTTCTCCTTTTTCCTTCTGTCTTTCCCAGCATCAGGGTCTTTTCCAGTGAGTCAGCTCTTTGCATCAGGTGGCCAAAGTATTGGAGTTTCAGCTTTAGCATCAGTCCTTTCAATGAATATTCAGGGTAGATTTCCTTTAGCATTGACTGGGTTTGATTTCCTTGCTGTCCAAGGGACTCTCAAGTCTTCTCCAGCACCACAGTTTGAAAGCATCAATTCTTTAGCGCTCATCCTTCTTCATGGTCCAGTTCTCACATCTGTACATAACTACAGGAAACCATCGCTTTGACTGTATAGACCTTTGTCAGCAAAATGATGTCTCTGCTTTTTAATACACTGTCTAGGTTGAACTGGCAAGATTCAAAAAGACCTTTAGTTCCTGGGAAGGTGGGCTAAACCTAACCAGGTAAAGCTTAAGTTTACCACGGTCCAGGTAAAGTGTGACATGTATAGGCGGGAGGGATCTAGCAGAATAAGGAAGGAAGCTTATCAATGGTTTTAGTTTATCATGGTTAAAAAAAAAAAAAGTACACTTATACCTGTGGCTGATTCATGTTGATGTATGGCAGAGACCAATACAATATTGTAAAGTAATTATCTGCCAAGAAAAAGAAAAAAACGGTGGTCCAGTGGTTAATCCTGTGTGCTTCCAATGCAGAGTGTGTGGGTTTGTTTCCTGGTCGGAGAAGTGAGATCCCATATGCTACTGGCACTGCAAAAAAAAAAAGTATTTAAGTGCACAGTAAATTCAGACTGGTCAGTAGTGTGATATAGATTCCAGAACCTAATGTAATGCTAGGCCACAGCATTCAAAATGTAAGGCAAACAATAGCTAATGTTTGGGGTTGTCTTACTTTGCCCTATGCACTGTTTCTAGTTGGAGGGCTTTATGTGAATAACTCAGCTCATCCTCACACCAGCTCTTTTGGGAAACTACTGTTATTTGTCTCCTTTTACACGTGAAGTTCCTCTCTATGTGACACAGTTCAGCTAGGGTATGAATGAACAGGAGCCCTCCAAAGAAAAACCCAAGTGGTGAAGGCGTTTGGAAGCATGATTGAAGGATGAGAAAAACAAACAATGTTGTAAATCAAGTATAGTTCAGTAAAATTAAAACAAAAGAGAAAAATGAACTAGGGTTTTTTTAGCTACATGAAAATATAACTTGTGTTGCTATGAAAGAGATCTTTAGATATTTGTCAAATATGGGAGAGTAATGAGGCTCACTCTTCATGAGTCTGGGACAGAGGTGACCACCCCAGGAGGACAGGCTGGTGGTTAAGAGTGGAGACCCAGGCTGCCTAGGTTGAACCTCGGCTCTGCTGCTGCTAAGTCGCTTCAGTCGTGTCCGACTCTGTGCGACCCCGTAGACGGCAGCCCACCAGGCTCCCCGGTCCCTAGGATTCTCCAGGCAAGAACACTGGAGTGGGTTGCCATTTCCTTCTCCAATGCATGAAAGTGAAAAATGAAAGTGAAGTTGCTCAGTCGTGTCCGACTCTTAGTGACCCTGTGGACTGCAGCCCACCAGGCTCCTCCGTCCATGGGATTTTCCAGGAAAGAGTACTGGAGTGGGGTGCCATTGCCTTGGTTCTGCTACTTCTAGTTATATCTGACCTTGGTCCAAGTTCATGTTTTCCGTGCCTCAGCTTGAAGAGTGAAAGTGAAAGTGATGTTGCTCAGTCATGTCTGACTCTTTGCAATCCCGTGGGCTGTAGCCTACCACGCTCCGCCGTCCACGGGATTTTCCAGGCAAGAGTAATTGAGTGGGTTGCCACTTCCTTCTCCAGAGGATCTTCCCTACCCAGGGATCGAAGCCAGGTCTCCCGCATTGTAGGCAGACACTTTACCGTCTGAGCCACCAGGGAAGTCTTGGAAAGTTTAAAAAAAAAAAAAAGTAAAAGCATTAGTCACTCAGTCATGTCTGACTCTTTGCAACCCCATGGACTATAATATAGCCCACCAGGCTCCTCTGTCTATGGGATTCTCCAGGCAAGAATACTGGACTGGGTAGCCTTTCCCTTCTCCAGGGCATCTTCCTGACCCAGGGATTGAACCTGGGTCTCCTTCATTGCAGTCTGAGCCAGAAAATGATGAGAGTATCCACTTTCCAGGTGAGGAAAGGAGCACATGAGTGGGAGGCTTTTAGCACAGGACGAGGGCCATGGAGACTGGTCTTTAATAGTGAACTGCTATTCTTTTTTTAAATATTTGTTGTTGTTTATTTATTTGGCTGTGTTGGGTCTTAGTTTTGGATGCATGGGCTTCTCTCTAGTTGTGGCACATGGGCTTAATTGCCCCCATTGTGTGTGGGATTTTAGTTCCCTGACCAGAGATAAAACCCATACCCCCTGCATTGCAAGGCAGATTCTTAATCACTGGACCGCCAGTGAAGTCCTGTGAACTGCTATTGCCATCATGCTCAGTATAAGCTCAGTGAGTGAGAACTGTCCAGAGATACAGTGAGCTGCCACAGAAAACAGAAGGTTCTCTCTTAAGGAACTTATTTGTGCATCATGGTATAACTACCTAGCGAGAATGTTGGACCAAGTGATTTGATTTTTCACTGTCTCCATGAAGTACCAGGTTTAAAACACTGTAACTATTTTCATTTTTCCTTTCTTTCATAAGAGTTTAATCTCACACTTCGTGTAAGGAAAGGTACAAGTATTTCCTGCTGTACCATGGTCTATCAGGTCGGCTGACTGCAGAAACAGGCCCCTGGAGAAGCAGTGGCTTGGTCTCTTTCAGATATTCAGGGACCTGGGATTAAGGAGACTCTGTCACTTCCACACTTGGTTTCCAAGATCCCCGAGGTCATCTCTCCAGCAAGGGGCCACTCAAGGAGCCTTATTATGGCCCAGCCCTCCAAGGGGGACACGTCTCATCTGCATGCTCTCCATTGGCTAGAATTCAAGTCCATGGCCATTCTGAGAAGCAGGACTGCTGGAGGATGTAGTCATCTATAAATTATGTCTTCAGGCCCAAGAGAATTTATTTTGATCAACATTTGGTAGTTTCAGCCACCATTGGATGTTGAGAAGGGAATTGATGTTAGGTTCAATAAGTGATGTTGTCTTTATGCATGGTGGTTACATTTTTTTTTCCCATGGACCCTTTGGAGCTGCAACTCGAATATTATTATCTTTAAAGTCCACAAATCAGTGATCTCTTTTGTTCCTTTAATTTTTGTCATTGACAGTTTTAGAAGAGATTCAGTAAGTTCAGCCTAAATTGTCAGTGAAGAAAAAGCTGTCTTACTGTGATCCACTTTGATCTTAGAGAAGAACACATATGAATAACGAAAAAGCCTACAAGTAAACAGCATACCAAATATTTGTCTTTAAAAAGTTCATCATAGAAAGCAATACTCATTTTATGCTAGAGAAGAAAGCATAAAATGTTACTTCTCTTGGGCCGAAGTAACCAGGTAGGATATCACTGTGCTGATATCTCAACACCTTCTGTTCCTTTGAGATTATTTTTTAAATTGTCACAGTTACGTTGCCGGGGTTTTTAAGTGACATACCAGTTCAGTTTGCTAGTTTAGCTTCTTTCCACTCTCAAACTGCAGTTCAGTGTGTGTTTTGTTTGAGCATATTTCCTCTCCTTCATGTCATCCTTAATGGAGTTGAAATAATAACTACAGATGGATCATTTATAAATATGTCTCAATCTATCTTAAGTTTATTTATGTTAAGCTTGTACAACTCATTGTGTATGTATTACACAGTCAGAGCCCCAAAGTAATGATAAGGTATAAATTAAATAAAATGTCATGGAAGGGGCAGGATTCAACAAGTATTTGGATGCCTGCATGTGCCAGGCATGTGTTGGGGAAACATAGTGAATGAAAAAGTCCCCATCTTCAGAGCACTTAAGGACAGTCGTGTGGTGTGGGAGGGCAGGGAGTCAAGTTTCCATTTACAGTGCAGGTGTCAGGATAAGCCCTCAGCTCTCACGAGTGGAGGCTGCCTTGGGTTGAAAGGGCACACATGGGATTATGTTCTTAGACTTGGAGAATGACAGGGACATGAGGGT
This sequence comes from Cephalophus harveyi, assembly GCA_006410635.1. NCBI lineage: Eukaryota > Metazoa > Chordata > Mammalia > Artiodactyla > Bovidae > Cephalophus > Cephalophus harveyi. The sequence continues at coordinate 104,582 of SJYT01029290.1, read as the reverse complement.
ACACTGCATCAACAAGGATGCTTCTCAGGTCAAAATGCACTACTACAGAGTTCTGTAGGTGGACCACTTGCTTTATTATTCCAAGGGGGAACTGTTGTGTTTGTGAACAGAGCTTGAAAAGTTGGTTGGCAGTGGAGTCATTTGTAGAATGGCTGTTTTTTGGTGGGCCCACCCTCATTTTTGTGAATCGTGAGCCTCATTGAAATGTCATTAGCAGGAAATGGTATATGAACGTCTTTCATGTGTCGAGACAGGGTGTTGATATTCACTGAGCAGTCTCTCTTGGGGTGCAGTGTGTGGTTACCTGGTGGTTAACTGGCTCTGGAGAGTCCACTGGCCAAGGTGGTCACTTAACCTTCAACTTTGCCCTCTTTTACCGGCAAGTTGATAGACTCCTCAGGAGCAAAGGTGGTTTAGCTGTTAGTGACAAGAGGAAAAGAAGGGAGGTGTCAGCCCCTGGAAATGAGCCCATCTCATGGTGGCCCTGAACAGTGAGATGAGCTTGGGATACTGGGATTTATAAGAGCCAGACCTCACCCCTAGACATGACATCTCAGCCTTCCTGTTGTATAAGGGACTGGTTCCCACTCATCAGGACCCCATGCAAATCAGAGTTGCTGTGTGTAAGGTACATGGGCTGAGCTTGGCAGGTGGCCCTTCCTTCATTCTGCACATCTGTGTTGAGTCCCAGCCTCGTGGTGGTGTCTGCATTGTTGTGGGCATAAACATAACCCCCTGCCCTCATGGAGCTTACAGACTATTTGGCAACATAGATAATAAGCAAGGCAGATAAGTGAAATGTTGAGTACACTAGAGCGTGGTGACTGCTAGAGAGAAAAATAGGATGAGGGAAGGACTCAGTAGCTACAGTTTGGGTTGCAGTTTCAGATGGGGAACCAACAAAAGCATTACTGAGGAGAAGGTTTTGGGGTAAAGGTCTGCAGGCGGCATGAACCACATGGATACCCGGGGAGTGCATGCTGGCAGACACGATAGCAAAGGCCTTGAGCCAGGAACATGCCTTTAATAGTTAAGGACTAGGCAGAAATGGTCCAAAGAGGTGGGTAGAGATGAGGCAGGGAGGTGTGGGCAGGGCCCAGGCACACACGGCAGCAGCTGGTCACAGCCATGAGGAGGTCTTTGCACAAGCTGCCCCCTCTTGTTTGACTCTGCAAATAACTGAGTCATCTCCCAGCTGTGGTTTTATTTGAATATTTCATGTATGTATGTATGTATTCGGCTGCGCTAGGTCTTAGTCGCGGCACTCAGGAATCTTTAACCTTCATTGCAGCATGTGGGATCTCAGGTTGCAGCTGTGAGCTCTTAATTGCCATCTGTGGGATCCACTTACCTGACCAGGGATTGAACCTGGGTCCCCTGTGTTGTGAACATGGAGTCTTAGCCACTTAGCCTAAAATGAAGGTTTTAGAACCTTCATTCTGTTTTGTGCACAAAACCCTACGTAGTTCTGTATGTTCATAAGCGTTGGATCTATGCCAGGCCTTAAAGACCGACTTCTAGAGTGGTTTGGGGTTTTAGTCAGTAAGGCATGTTCGACTCTTGCGACCCCATGGACTGTAGTTCATCAGGCTTCTCTGTCTGTGGCATTTCCCAGGCAAGAATACTGGACTGGGTTGCCATTTCCTTCTCCAGGGGATCTTCCTGACCCAAGGGTTGAACCCACGTCTCCTGCGTTGTAGGAGGATTCTTCACCATCTGAACCAAATGCCCTTCTAAAGTAGTTTACACTCCTTTTATAAAAAAACAGTGGAACCATTGTGTGTGTGTGTTTTTAGTAGACTCTTATGCATGTTTCCAATATGTAAGAACAGCTAAAGAAGGGAGCCATTCCAGCTGACGTTTGGAACCAGATTAAGGGCTCACACCAGCTCCCCTTTCCCAAGGTGGTGCCCAGGGCTGCTCTGTGGGACACGAAAGCCACTCAAACCTGGTCTGCAGGTTAATGACTGGACCAGAGAGGTTAAACTTGCTTGCACATCAGAATCACCTGTGGAAAATTTCCCCCCTTTTTATTTGCATTTCTTTCAACATTTTACTATGACTATGAAAATTTAAAAACAGAAAAACTGAGAGACTCGTCATGCCCTCCTGTATACCTACTACTTAAATTCTGCAGTTGCCATCATAGCATTTTCATCACATATCTGTACATCTACCTGTCTCTCTGTCAATCCAGCATAGACATCTGTGTACCCTCCTGGGAGACTTTCTTTTTTTGTTGTTAATAAATAAAAATTGTCAGTTCTCTATTTTCAGGTTTACTGATTCAGAATCATTGAAGGTGGGGCCACGAGTCTTTATTTTAAAAGCATTCCAGTTGATTCCCATATAACCACTCTGAGAACCACTGTTGTTGTTTAGCTGCTAAGTTATGTCCAACTCTTTGTGACTCCATGGACTGCAGCACACCAGGCCTCTCTGTCCCTCACCATCTCCTGGAGTTTGCCCAAGTTCATGTCCATTGAGTCGGTGATGCCATTCAACCATCTCATCCTCGCCGCCCTCTTCTTCTTTTGCCTTCAGTCTTTCCCAGTATCAGGGTCTTTTCTAATGAGTTGGCTCTTTACATCAGGTGGCCAAAGTATTGGAGCTTTCAGCTTCAGCATCAGTCCTTCCAGGGAATAGTCAGGATTGATACCTTTTAGGATTGACTGATTTGATCTCCTTGCAGGCCAAGGGACTCTTAGGAGTCTTCTTCAGCACCACAGTTCGAAAGCATCAGTTCTTTGGTGCTCAGCCTTCTTTATGGTCCCACTCTCATGCTGAGAACCACAGGTCTACCCTAAATCCTTTTTTGTTTTTTTGCTGATAAGCAAAATGAGGTCCAGAGACACTGCCTTTCTCAAGTTCCCATGGGTAGCCAGTGGAGGGATAGAACTAGAACTCAGGTTTTGTGGGGCCCCACCTTATTTTTGGTGTCTACTCAGTAAAATGAGCCCTTTGTAAAATCAAATATCCCTGCCTTACTATTCCTATCCATGAGTGGTTTGCTGAGCCACTAGTTATTTTAGGGAGTTGTGAAGAATACTTTGTTTTCTTGTTGGTTGAAATTTAAGGCATTATTGAGATAAAAGAACCTAAATGTCTCCTGTTGCCCTGAGCTGCCTCAGTGAGGCTGGAGAATGGGCACTGGGCTGGAGCCAAAGGCAGGAATAGAAGCTGTGGCCTGTCCCAAATCGTGAAATTGTCCAGAATTCACATGACTCTCTGAGTCTCAGTTCCCTGCTTTGAAAACAAGCATTTAAAAAGATCTTGTTAACTGATCTCAGAGATGTCTTCCAGCTCTGATATTTGTGACCATTAAATTAGCATCCAGCCAGAGACTGACCTGGCCAGCCAGCCCCCTGCACTCCTGAGGCCCTGATCCATCCTCCTCCACCTTGTTGGCTTAGATGCCAGAAGGCAGACAAGACACCTCAAAGCTTTCCAGTTGCCGCCTCTGCCAGCCCTGCTGGGACCCCTGAGAATCATCCTGCAGGGGTTCCCCCAGATCCCAGGCTCTTGTCAGCTTCGAGACTATCCAGTGCTGACCTCCACGTCCTTCAGGGCTTCAGCAGTCCTGATTCCTGAGTCTAGCGCCATATCTGCCACCCAGAGAGCAACCCCGGAGAAGGCAATGGCACCCCACTCCAGTACTCTTGCCTGGAAAATCCCATGGACGGAGGAGCCTGGTGGGCTGCAGTCCATGGGGTCGCTGGGAGTCGGACACGACTGAGCGACTTCACTTTCACTTCTCACTTTCATGCATTGGAGAAGGAAATGGCAACCCACTCCAGTGTTCTTGCCTGGAGAATCCCAGGGACGGGGGAGCCTAGTGGGCTACCGTCTATGGGGTCGCATAGAGTCGGACACGACTGAAGCGACTTAGCAGCAGCAGCAGCAGCAGCAGAGAGCAACCCTGAGCGGTTTTCAAAGCTTAATTTGCCTCTTATTCTGAACTAGCAGCTCCCAGGCGACAGCAGGCAGCCTGTGGGCCTGGGTGGCGGGCACCAGCTTTCCCTTAGTGTGTGCTCTGCCCTCCAAACCAGGGCAGGCTGTCCTGTAGAGCTCTGTTTCAAACACTGCCCACCCGAGGGCCACCCGCTCCTGCCGTCTCCACCACCAGTGTCATTGCTCTGTCACTCGTGCCGTCACCGGCACCACTGGCGAGAGGACCACCGTCCCGGCTACCGCCAGGGTTGCCGTGTGTGCACGCTCAGTCCCGGGTCCAGCTCTGAGACCCCGCCAGGCTCCTCTGTCCACGAGACTTTCCGCGCCAGAATACTGAAGTGGGGTGGCCGTTTCCCCTCCAGGGATCTCCCTAACCCAGGGATTGAACCCGTGTCTCCTGCGTCTCCTGCATCGGCAGGCAGATTCTTCGGCACTGAGCCACCCGGGAAGGCCTCCACTTGTACTGGGCCGCTGCCGCTCGTAGCTACCACCACTGCCACTGCTGCCGCCACTGCCACCAACGCTGCGCCCCCACGCCCGTTAGCGCTGAGCGCCTCTGCCGCTCCCGCCGGCGCCGCTGCGGCCACTGCTAGCAGTCGCGCTGCCACCAGTGACATCAGCTCTACCACCGCCGTGCCGCACCTACCGTTTCTACTAGAACTAAAGCCCGCCACCTCTGGTAGTACCACCACTACAGTAGCAGTGCCGCCACCATGAGCACCACCGTTACCGCCAGCTAAGAAGCACTTTCCCAGAATCCCTCCTTGAAGGCTCACTGCATCGCAGGCCTCATGGAACAGCCAGCGCCCCTTCCTCTTGAGAGAGCAGGAGGTTTTCTTTTTGAGTCACAGCTCCGTGTGGGTTGGATTCGGGCTCTGGATCAGGCTGGCTTCAGGCCTCAGGCAGTGGCACTGCTGTTTGGCTCCATCATCATTTGTGTGAATAAACGCAGATTTGTGTGGATCATGAAAACAGTGATAATGTGAAATGAAGCATTGGGTATAAAGCGAAAATAAGGTTTTGAGAGAGGGACTAAGCAGACCTGTACATCAAGGACACATGCAGGTCTGTGGGCAGAAGACAATTCAGGACACAGAATGGCCTGGTGATTGAGTGCACACACTTGGAACTCATGTGGGCCCGAGTTGGATGTACAGCTCCACAACTTACAGCCTGACTTTGGGCAAAGCATAGGCTCCCTCTAAGATGAAATTTGCTCATCTATGTGAGTAAAAGAATAATGCCTTTTTCGTGGAACCATTATATTAAACGAGTGCATGTGTGCTAAATTGCTTCAGTAGTGTCCGACTCTTTGCAACCCCATGGACTGTAGCCCGCCAGGCTCCTCTGTCCATGGGATTCTCCAGGCAAGGATACTGGAGTGAGTTACCATGGCCTTCTCCAGGGATCTTCCTGACCCAGGGATCGAACCCGTGTCTCCTGTGGCTCCTGCACTGCAGGCAGGTTCTTTACCATGAGCCACCAGGGAAGCCCCATATTACATGAGAGCGTCCACGTAAGGCACTGATCTTTATGTGCCTGGTACACAGTAAGCACTCAATTCATGTTAGCTATTGCCTGTATTAAAATAGAAGAGTCAGAAATGCTAGATATTGGTTAAAAGAGCAGGGTTTGGAGCCAGGCAGCCTGGGTTTGAATTCAAGCTTCATCACTTACTGTGTGACCTTGAGCAAGTTACTGAACCCTACTGTACGTGAGCTACCCCATCTGTGAAATACCAATTATAACAATCTGTATCTCACAGAGTCCTGTGAGGATTAAATGAATTAATGTGATTCAAAAACTGTCTGCATGTCCACTGTTTTCTAGGTGGTGTTGTAGGAACTAGATACTTAGTTAATGGTAGAAACAAAAACTTCTGTCCTTGTGGAGTTTGCCTTTTGGTTGGGGATGGAGGGAGTCTGGTAATCAACAAAGTAAAGCATAATGTGACAGTAAAAGCATTAAACATCGCACACTGATTGAAGTGTTTAGACAAGCGCCTGTCTTCCGTATGGAAAGCATTTAATCAATGTTAGTTATTAATATTGGTTTTCAATACAGTCTTATTGCTGTTACTACCAATACTGCAAATAGCTTACCACTTTAGTATATCTTGAAGTGAAAGTGTTAGTCACCCAGTCGTGTCCAACTCTTTGTGAACCCATGGGCTACCCTGTCCATGGGATTCTCCAGGCAAGAATACTGGAGTGGGTTGCCATTTCCTTCTCCAGGGGATCTTCCCAACCCAGGTGTTCCGCATTTCAGGCAGATACTTTACTATCTGAGCCACCTGGGTTAGTTTGTCATTTAAAAATGATACAAGGTAAAATACATTTTGCATTGCAGTATAGATGACGAGTATGAAAGGGCTTCATTAACTTTTGATTTAAAAGTGTGCATTATAGACTTTTTCGGATAGCATTCGGAGCTGTTTTAGAATTCCAGTGTGGAGTAAAACTCATCTTAGCCAATACTGCTGCCAGGCATTAGCTGTGGACCCTAGAACTCCATTCTTACCAGGTTGGATCTGGAACAATTCAAGCCAGCACATTCTATAAGGCTGGGAGTGGGGAGGTGTCTATCAAGTTTACAATTATGCTTTAGGTAGTTTAGGGGCACACTCAGAAGCCTGTAATATTTTTTTCCAGCTCTCAAGTTTTGTGATTTTTTTTTCACCCTAGTGTTCTTGGCAAGCAGTGGTTGTCTCTAAGTAACACAGAAAAGTCCTTTTTCAGCAAAGCCCTTTAAAAAAGCCTCCAGGCTCTTAGGCATTTGACAAACACTTTTTTTTTTTCTTGAAAGACTCAGCTGTGAAGTCAAGGCCATGCTTCCCAGGGAACTCAGTGGCACAGAAGGCCTCCTGTGCCCTCGGTTGGGCTGCCTGACCCTCTGCCTTGGGCCGAGCTTGGCGCCCAGTGCTTCGACCCTTAGCTTTTCTCTTCCAGGCAAGAAAAAGGCTTTTGAGTTTGCAGAGGGGAAACTCATTCCCTACCGTGGGCCGTCCAGCCTGCCTGTAAAAACTAGATTCATGCAGTTAATTTTCACACTGATCATCTCTCTACTGGCTCCCTACCCTGCACCCTTCCCCCTTTTTTGTTCTTTCTGTGTCAAAGTTTATGCATTGTTTTTTTTCCTCCCCTCTCTGCCTCATTCTTTGTGCATCTGAGCTGGGAGGGCATAGCCTTAATTACCACCTGTATTTCAAGGACATATGGTCCCTCTTCCAAATGGGCTGCTCTGGTTCTCAGTATTAATAGGTTATCTAAAAATGGATAGACTGTTATGCACTTTGCAAACTCTCCATTTAGAAGAAATCTTACAACAAAATCCCAATGAATAAAACAGATAACATTTATGGTAGAGCAGCCTACCTAGTTGGAGAAAGGAATGGCAGTCCACTCTGGTATTCTTGCCTGGAGAATTCTGTGGACGGAGGAGCCTAGCAGGCTACAGTCCATGGGGTCACAAAGAGTTGGACATGACTGGGTGACTAACACACGAGGCTACATAGTGGGTAAAAGCAAGAGTCTGGAGACAGCCTAACTGGGTTCCAGTCCTAGCTCTGCCACTCATAATAGTGCTGTGTGACCTTCAGCAAAGTCCCCAACCTCTCTGTGCCTTTGCTCCCTTCACAGTGAAATGGGGATAACGAAAGACCTTCTGTCTATTAAGGTTGGTAGAACGATAATCAGTGTATAAAATACTAAGCACAGTTTCTAGCATCTAGTACATGTTCAATAAATGTCTGTTTTTATTATTATAATGATTATTATTGCTAACATTATTATTATCCTCCATCAACAGTCCCTTCCAGTTTTCCATGGAGTTGTTGAAAGCACAGTTGTGTATGATGGTTTTTAACACTACACTTTTCAAGTGGTGCTTTTACCTGTACAAGGCATTGAATAAATGTCACATAAAATGGACCCAACAAACCAACCTTCCTGCTGTGTCTAGAAGAGATGTTTAATTATTTAGCTTAAGAGGAGTCTCTGAAGCAGGCTGGGTTTGTTCAGGCCTCGAGACCGGCTGTGCTGGTGACTGGGCAGCGGTACCCTCTCGCCCTCTGCTTGAGGACTGAGTGCTGTCTCACGGGACGCTGCATCCAGCCTCCCCTATGTGTCACAGCCATCAGGATTTGCCCCTTGAAAGGCTTCAGTGATATTCCACATGGGAACATCCGCACACTTGCATTTACGCCTTCCCTGAGCTTGGGATCCGCAGACAAACTCCTTCCCCCGAATAGTGCAGCGTCTGGAGGCCAGAGCCTTTGGGAGGCACCACGCCACGAAGAGCTCAACACTGCCCTTCCGTGGGCCACTTGGCTTTCTGTCGTGATACATAGCCATATTATGCAGAGGCTTCAATGACTCTTTTACTACAGTGCCAGCAGGTGGCCTTCTGGTTGACCTAACATTTCTATAACAACTCTCAGGCTTCCAGCACTGGGGATCTCCAGCAGAGCTTGGGAAAGAAATAGCCCTCATGGGTTTCCTAGCATAGCTGTGCACAGTGTGTGTAATGTGGCTACATGAACATGTACGAGGAGCTGTGCACAATGAGTATGTCCCAGGTGAGGCTTCAAAGAAAGCAGACAACAGGCTTACCAAGCCAGACAGCCCCCAGCTAGCTTTTCTTTCATCACTTGGTTTCTCATAGGAGTTTACACCTCACTGTATGTCGCTCCAGGGATATACTGGGTTCTTCCACCAGTGTTCTCGGTCCCATCTCTTCCTGGAGCAGACCCTACACAGCCTCTCGACCCTTCCTGTCTTCACTGGTCCCCTTCCTCTGGCTGCTTCCCCTCTGCCTGCAAATATGCTGACGACTCCCTCATCTCACAGTGAGCTTCTGCTCACTGCTTTGTCCCGCTCTCGCCAGTTCCCTTCACATGCAAGATCCGCCCATGAGATGGGCATCTCCTGGCTCCATCTCTTTGCTCGCAACAGCCTTGACTGTCCTCACCGCCTTCCCGGAATACAATTTCCCTCCTTCCTTTCCTCACCTTGCTGTATGGAGAGCTGGCTAGCTGGTCCCCAGACCCTTTCCCACATGCTCCAGGCACAAGGAACTCTCTGGCCTCCCCAGCCTTCTGTGCAGCCAGTGGCTAACGTGGCTCAGTTTCAGCCAAAGGGGTGTGAGCAGACGTGCTGTGTGCTGCTTCTCAGGCAGGACACGAAAACCACTTACACACTGCAGTGGCTTGATTTTGTCCCTCCAAAAGGTATGTCCAAACCCTTACCCTCATATTTGTGAATATGACCTCATTAGGAGTGGGGTCTTTGCAGATGTAATGAAGATGGAAGTTAAGATGAAGTTGTAGTGGGCTAGATTGTTCCCTAAATCTAAGCACTGATGTTCCTGTAAGAAGACCATGTGGGGACTTCCTTGTTGGTGCAGTGGTCTCAGGTTTGATCCCTGGTCAGGGAACTAAGATCCCACATGTCATGTGATGTGGCCAAAAAATTAAAAAAAACAGTATCATGTGGATTTAACAAAAGAGAAGATGACCATGTGAAGACAGATAGGGGAGGGTGACAGTGAGGACGGAGACCAAGATTGGGGTTAAACCAACAAGCTAAGGAGCACCAAGGGTTGCTAGGAAGAGGCAAGGAAAGACTTGCCCCCAGAGTCTTCAGAGGAATCATGGCCCTGCTGACACCCTGATTTCAGACTTTTAGCCACCAGAGCTGTAAGCAAGTAGATTTCGGTTATTTTAGGTCATCAAGTTTGAGGCAGTTTATGCCACTCCTAGGAAACTATTAAGCGCAACCATCTTCTCTTCCCTGTTCTTCCAACAACATGCTGACAAACGAGGGTGACCTTGGAAGTGAGCCGAAGCAGGCAGAACACCTGGCCGCCTGCTTCCCTGTGACTTCCCCTCTCCCCGTCCCTCCCCCAAGCTGCTACGTGGACCTGATGTTTCATAGGTGGAATAATAGATAGTGAAGGACCGGGAAGCCAGGCATGCTCAGTCCGTGGGGTCACCAAGAGTCGGACACGACTCAGCGACTGAACAACAGCGAGGTGAAATAAATGTGCATTGTGCTAAGCCACTGAGACTTGGACAAGGGCTTACCTGTTACAGCAGCTAGTACTTCCTTAACTAAAACATCCCATTACAGAGACTGATGGCAGCTGCCAGACATGCACACTCAGCCTTTCCCTCCTAGAAAGTCTCTCTGCTGGCGTCCAGGACCTCACCTTCTCACTTCCTCTCTCCCTCCTTCACTGCTGGCTCCTCTTCACTCCTGCCCCTAAAAAGCAGCCCACCCCCAGGGTTTCCTCTCCCACTAGCTTCTCCACACCCCACCCCTGGGTCCTCTCGTATACCTCCATCTCCCACTAAAATTCGAGTGTTGTCCAAATATAAGCCCAAACCAGGCTTCCCTCCCCAGCCTCGGGCCCGTGGCCACCTGCCTTTAGTCATCTCGCCGTGCCCCCTCTCTGCACAGTGTCAGGGGCCTTCCAGGGAGGCAGTGGCAGGGTCGGCCTTCTAACTGTCCACAGACTTTTCAGTCTTCTTTCTCCCCACATCCCCAAGCCAAACCCGTTTTTTCCCAGCCTCTGGCTCAGCCCGGAGAGTGACTGTGAACTTACTGCATCTCTGCTTTGAAAGATTTCTGGAGAGAAACAGCGCCTAGAGAGGATCTGCGGTTCCCACACCCGCTGCTGCTGCTGAGTCGCTCAGCCGTGTCCGACTCTGTGTGACCCCATGGACTGTAGCCCGGCAGGCTCCTCTGTCCGTGGGATTCTCCAGGCAAGAATACTGCAGTGGGTTGCCACGCGCTCCTCCAGAGGATCTTCCCGACCCAGGGATCGAACGCGTGTGTCTCCTGCATTGCAGACAGACTCTTTACTGCTGAGCCGCCAGAGAAGCACAGCATCCCTCTGCACACTTCCAAGTCTGTCCTTAGGCTAAGGCTGACCCTCACAATGTGGCCACCCTAAATGCTTTTCAGGGTGGTTTTCTGATGCCCCAAGCTTGGAGACGCTGCTCCACGAGAGCAGCTCTGGGCCCGTGTTGCTGGATTGACTGCAGGCGTCGTGCTGAGCAACTTGGCAATGCCATCGCAGTGAGCCCTTTCCTAAGAGCCACAGAGGCCTTCTGCGATGTGCTCTTTAGGGGAAGGCCTGAGTTAAAGGGGTGGGGAGGGTTTTGGGGTTTGTTTTTTTTGGAACCCTGAGATGAGTAGACCAATTGTGGTGGTTTTGTTGGCTCCTCGTCAGGAAGCATTTGTGGCCGCTTTTTGGACAGTTAAGAGCCTCACAGCACATGTTTTTGGTATTAACTTAATTCCTAGCTTCCTCTGATCTTCCCCAGTTTTGTTTTCCACGTATATTTATTTTTTAAAATTTTATCTTGTGTGTCTTTGTGCAATCTCTATGTAAATCCTTCCTGGAACAAGGTAAAGTCTGAATAAATAAGATGTCCTATAAACCTTAAAAAGTGTCCAAAACTAAAGGAATTTTCTTTTCCCAGATGGTGCCCTTTTCCTGTGTTCTCAGTCTGACGGTGCCACTAAGCGGCTCTTTATGTAAACTAGAACCCTAGGAGAGCCTAGTGGTGCCAGCTCTTTCTGGTCCCTTCTCCCCTCCCACGTCTGTACCACTTCCTGTCTGTAGCTAACAAGTCCTCCATATGGCAGCCTTGGGAGGAGGGCTCCTTATGGGGATTGCTGCTTCCCCGATGCCCAGTCAGTCCATCCCTGAGACCACGAAGACGCTGCTGGCCACCCCACGTCCCCGCTGAAATCCCATCTGTGACTTTTCATCCTCACAGTCAAGGTCAGATTCTTTGGGCTTCTTTGTCAGCCTCTCTGCACCTTCATCTCCTGTCACTCCTCAGCCTTGCACCCCAGGCCCTGGAAAAACCAGAGCATACACTTCCACCTCCCTGAACCAAACCATTCTCTGCCCCTTGTCCTGACAGCTGCTGCTGCTTCCTACCCTGCCTGTGGAGCAGTTCCCGGGGGATGTTTTCTAGAACAGCAGTCCCCAACCTTTTTGGCACCAGGGGCCAATTTTATGGAAGACCGTTTTTCCACAGACTGGGGACGTGGAGGATGGTTTTGGGAGGTTCAAGTACATTACATTTATTGTGCACTTTGTTGTTGCTATTGTTCAGTCGCTCAGTCGCGTCCGACTCTTTGTGACCCCCTGGACTGCAGCACACCAGGCTTCCCTGTCCTTCACCACCTCCCAGAGTTTGCTCAAACTCACATGCATTGAGTCAGTGATGCCATCCAACCATCCCATTCTCTTTCATCCCCTTCTCCTCCTGCCTGTAATTGTTTCATCAGCTCCACGTCAGATCATCAGGTATTAGATCCCAGAGGTTGGGGACCCCTGTTCTAGAAGGCTTAATTTACACATCACCTCTTCCTTGTCATCTTTCCCGTCTCCCCTGTGCATTCTCAGGTAGCAGCCTGCTCATGGCACGCTTGTGTGTGCTGGGGACCCCAAGGTCTCCTCTGTGCTGTTACTACTTCCCTTTCCACACTGCAGCGTGATTGCACCTCTTTCCTTCTCTCCCCTAATTGGCCAGAGCTCATTTGTGGCAGGAATAAAATCTTATCTTTGTATCCCCTCAAAGCTCTGCCAGAACCAGGCTCAACTCTGCTTAGGCTGTTCCCCCAAATTGCTTGTAAACAATATTGCTGTTTGCACAGCCCATGACAGCATTGATACCGTTGTGGGCTTTATCATATTCTTTAAAGGAGCCCCGGCAAGTAGGTGCACTTAGTCCAGGAGTGATGCTAAATGGTGGGGGCCGCAGCGTAAAGGAGGCAGCTAGCTGTGGGGCAGCACGCCCTCCCCGTCCCAGTGATCACAGCCTCCCCACGCCATCCCCAAGGCTTCCCATTGCATCTGACCCGGCGGGTCCTGTGGTCTGGCTCCAGATGACGCTGGGAATACATCTCTTCTGTGTCGGCCCATTGCCCCATCTTCGTGCAGGACTGGCCTTTCACTCACTAAACTTCGCAGGAGAACACTTTTTTCCCCTATTTAGGCTCTGCCCTGCACTGTCCACTTTCCACACATAAGAAGGACCTTTGCAGAAGGTCAATCCTCTGCTCTGAGCCCCACAGAGTTTACCGTTGATCTTCTTTTAACTCTTTTGATGGCCCACTGGGTCCTCCGATGGCCCAGCCTCACTCTCCAGCCCTCCAGGCCTGTCTCATCTTCCTCACTGAGCTTCGTCCAGCCCCCACACATGCAAGGGGCCCCCGCTGTGGTTTCTGCACGTGCGCTTCCTTCTGCCCATACAGCTGTACCCATCCTGCACTTGGCTTCTCCTGCCAGCCATTCGGGCCTCATGGTCCCCTCCAGTCTCCCTGTCTGAGGCCCTCATCTTCCCCTTCAGGTCATTGCTCTGCCCAGGGCTGTAAGCTCCAAGCAGCAGCCACCATTCCTTCAAGTTCCCTGTCTGATCCCCAGGCACCTCACAGGATAGGCAGTTGGGGAACATTTGTCCAAAGAAAGAAAACAAGAGCAAGGAAGAAAGATCCTGGAAGTTTGTATGGTGTTACTGGAGTTCCCATTACACTCAAGGTCACATGGTTTTGATTGGGGTCCATTTTTATTTATTGGCCACACTGTGCAGCATGTGGGATCTTAGTTCCCCAGCCAGGGATCGAGCCTGCACCCCCCTGCAGTGGAATCTCAGAGTCATAACCACCGGACTGCCCTGGACCCGTGTTTCATGCTTAGAAATGTCCAGCCGCTTTGGTGACTGAGCCCCACCCGTGTGTGTAGAGGGTCAGCGTCCAGCGCAGCTCTGACCCGGTGGCTGAGATGGTTCTGCTGCACACTGGCAGTTCGGCTCTGTTTGGTGTCAGCAGCCCTGATCTCCTCTCTGAAATTGAGGGCACGCCTGCATTTCCAGCGCACTTTCCCCTGTTGGCGATGTAGGACACCAGCCGGGGGACTCGGCTGTCCCCAGGAGATGCCTCTCAACCTGCTGGCTCCAGAGTCCCTGAGCTCTCCAGGTGCACTCTCTTTCCTTCTGGGTCACTCCCATTTGTTCTCATTTCACTATTTTTGTCCCTGGTAATTGTCTGGGGAGGAATTCACCAGAGTTTGACTTTTTTTTTTTTTTTGTAGTATTACCAGATTTTGGTAATACAAAATACAATGGCAATTTTGTATTACCCTTTTGGATTTTTTTTTTTTTTTTTGGGTCTTTGTATTTTTCATAAGAGAGAAGTGAGAGGGTGTTCTCCCCTGATGTGGAGCAAGAAACCCAGGGCAGATGAAGAAGGTGGCAGCTGGAGCGAGTCAGGGCTCTCAGACGGGGGAGAACCCTCAGCTTTGTTGGATGCACATGTGCTTACTCGTTTCTGACTATTTGCAGCCCTAAGGACTGTGTGGGAGAAGGCAATGGCACCCCACTCCAGTACTCCTGCCTGGAAAATCCCATGGACAGAGGAGCCTGGTAGGCTGCAGTCCATGGGGTCGCTGAGGGTCGGACACGACTGAGCGACTTCCCTTTCACTTTTCACTTTCATGCCTTGGAGAAGGAAATGGCAACCCACTCCAGTGTTCTTGCCTGGAGAATCCCAGGGATGGGGGAGCCTGGTGGGCTGCCGTCTATGGGGTCACACAGAGTCAGACACGACTGAAGTGACTTAGCAGTAGCAGTAGCAGCAGTATGGACTGTGTAGCCCACCAGGTTCCTCTGTCCATGGGACTTTCCAGACAGACATACTGAAGTGGGTTGGCATTTCACAATCCTTCAGGGGATCTTACTGACCCAGGGATTGAAGCTGCATCTTCCGAGTCTCTTGCACTGCAGGCAGATTCTTTACCACTTGAGCCATTGGGGGAGCCAGTTCCGCTTTGTTAGAGGGCAGCTGAATGCATCAGTGGGGTCCCTGGATGTTCAGAAACAGCCAGCCAGCCAGGAATTTAGGTGGAAAGTAATATCCCTCCGTGTGTGGGAGGAAGCACAGTGTGTTCAAGCAAGAACCCTGAGGTGAATGATGTTGAGACATGGATTTCAGTCTGCCCAAACCACTAACTTCGCTAGGTCTTGGGTTCTTCATCCCTAAAAATGAAATGACTGTCCTAATAGGGTTTGTAAACTCAAAAAATGTCCATGAAGAAACATGTATCGTATCTCTGCATTATGCGCCTCTGGGGAGTGTTTAAGGATGTGCAGGAAGTATTGGAGTCACATCATGATTTCGGCGTCCTGCGTTTGACACGTGTTCTCTCTGATTATCCCCGGAGACGGGAGGAGCTGAGGAAGACTGAGCTAGGGGCTCAAGAGAGGTTGTGGGGGTTTCTGCTCTACTTTCACCTGCTTTGTCACCTAGTGAACAGCTAGACTCACAGAGGAGCTGGTGATCTGAAGTCAGGTTCCCCTCAGGAGTGTTTCCTCTGCCTGAATTCAGCATTCAGCTCTTGATTCAATCTCACACGTGTATCAGTATCTCCACAGTGCCTCATGCAGTTAAATATAAGCTTTTTGGTCTGGCAGAGTTGGCCCGGCTTGTGTTTAGAGCCTAATCTGCAGCCTGAGAATCAGTGCTTACCCCACAGGATGACTCTGGATCATTCAGCCATTTCACCACCTTTCATAGAAAAAGTGATTTGTTGTTTTTTTTTTTTTTTAAAGTCATTCTGGGACATGGCCTCTCCACTCACAACCATTCATGAAGAAGAGAAATTCACTCAGCAGCCAGGTAGTTCCTGACTTGGTCAAATCTCTTGGATCAAATGCCTCTTTCTTTTCTCCACAGTTTAAAAGTATAAATAAAAAATGTGGGGAGAAAGATAAGAAGCTTGAAGCTTTGGAAATGTTTACGTCATACTGCCAGGACAGAAAAAAACATTGATTTGGTCAATAAGCTGCATTTTTTGGATTAATTACCCCCAATGAATTCTCCCACTTTTATTCTCCGATGGCCATGCATTATAGATCAACTTTAAATTCCTTAGACCTCAACAACGGGCAGGAACGTTTTTAACTACAAATAAACACTTAAGCCGTATAAATACAGAAACCCCCCACACGCAGAGACCTCCCTTTGGTGAGAACGCTGTAGGCACAGATGCATCACGCGTGGATAGTTTTCATCTGTGAGGTTCATGCGAACTCTGACGTCACCAGACCTCAAGGCAAAAATAGATGCCCTTCAAGGACTTTGTAGCTCCCAAGAATGATGCATGTGGAAACCAAATGGAGATCTCACAGCTACAGTGAGCCACTCCGAGTGATCCCAGCCAAACACGAGAAAGTGTTAACTTTTTCATCCATGATTGAAAGAATATGATCTTGATTAGGATACATGACTTTAGGATTCCGGGGCAATTTCAAGCACTTAGCTTCAAGCACTATGGTTTAGCCCTTTGAGCAGCAAACTCATGTTTCAAATTATAGCAGATGTCTCTATTAATCCTCTCACTAATTGCTTCTGAACGTCACTCCTAAATTGCACCGGGCTGAGGCTGTAAAGGTTTGCATGTGGAAAGCCTCCATCTGCCTTCCTCCTCTGAGGGGTGGTTGCGAACTGGCCCAAGCTAGTGGGAAAAGGATGACTTTGTGCCCTGGAAGTCTGTCATTCTGGGGAGTCTGTGTCCTGCTGTCTGATGCTAAACATTCGAAATGTAAAGTTGAATAGGTCCATAGATACTGGGATTTGATGAGTCGTGTTGGTCCTGAGTGCTTTGTGGAGTGGTGTTACAGTAACAAGTGTCTCTCCGACAGGATTATTTATTAAAAGAATAAGCTTATAACTTGAACCTTGTCCCTAGCAGAGCATTGGAAAACAGTGTATCTGTTGACATATTGCTGGTGGAATTACTAAGGTGTGTTTTTCTTCCAGTGAATTTACCTCTTCATTAGTTTTCTCCACTCCTGTGAGATATATGAAGGGTGAACTGGCTTATTTTTATTTTACAGTTTGAGAAAGAAGGTAAAACTCTGAGTTACTAGCTTGACTAGAGCTTAAGATATTTTTTTTCACCTGAAGATTTTAATTTTTTCCAACACACTAGCCCAGAGTATAACTATTTTGCATCCATTTTTGTGTTGCAAATGGCAGCGGAATCACTAGACGTTCGTGGAAGCTGCGTTTCTACTTTCGGCCCTGCTCATCCCAGCAAAAACAGGAAGCGGTTTATCTATGGAAAGTCATGCTCTTGATTGTGTGGGTGATGTTCCTTTCCTGTCCCTGAGTACGGTCTGTACTCAGAGAATTCAGATTCATAACCAGACCTCACCGGAGCCTGAGGGAGTGCGGGAATAACTGGCCACGTGGCCGAGGCCCCAACATGGGCGGTTGAAATGACTCAGATGCCAGCATACTTAAAAGAACTGGACAATGCCCGTCATTCCCCTTGCTTGGACCACGGGTCTTCCTTCTGGTCCTTGCCCATGGGGCTGCTTTTATGGGTCATCCACCCTCCTCTGACTTCATTTTCCAGCTAGACCAATTATGGCATTGAGTGCTTCCTGGGAACTCTGGAAGAAGATTTTTCTTCCCCGAGCCCTTGGAGAGACTCTTTGGCTCATCCTGACTGCCATCACAAGCACATTTTCAGGCAGCCTAACCAGGTCCAACTGGTTCACGGTAAGCAATCCTCTCTTCCCCTGCTAGCTGTGGTTCCTGGCATTGTCAGTCAGCTTCTCCAAGATCCTGTTACCCTCCCTCCTCTCGTCCCCGTCCCCTCCTACTTTTTTTCTTAAATTTCTCAGTAAATATTTTTTGCCTTTTCACAATCACATTCCCAGGGTCGCTGGCTCGGTGGCATCTTAGAACTCCCCAACCCAGACCTCCCTTTTGTTTATGAAATCCTCTTGCACAGGAATTTGTTTTGTATATTTACATGCACACGTTTACTTCATGAAACATTTGTTAAAACAAAAGCAGAAAACAAACAGCAAACTTTTTCCTGTTGCATAAGCAGTAGACGTTACTGGTGTCCAGTTTTAAAAACTACAGATAAATAAGGTTAAGAAAAGAAAGGCACATTCCTGTCGCACAGACGTGGCCACTCACTCTCACACTTCAAGTTTCTTCAGATTCAGAGGCTCCTGGCGTGCCCCTCCACACATCTTTTCTTCTTCAGAGTAAACATCCCTGGTTTCCTCCACGTGGTCATCAGCAAATTGATCTGAGCTCCTCATCCCCAGGCCTCTGGCCCTGGCCCTCTTGTGGGATTTCCCCATTCATACATGGAACTGACCCATGCCATGTGGGCTGATGATCGCGCCGTCAGGACAGCATCACTGAGCCCACCCATTCTCACTTTCCTATCAGTCCTGCCACTGAGCTGAATCACGATGACCATTTGATGGCCTCTTTAATTTTGTAGCTATTTCAAGCACTTGAAAAAAAAATTTATTTGGCTGTGTCAGGTCTTAGTTGCAGTGTGCAGGCTGTCTCGTGGCATGCAGGCTTAAATGCCCCACAGCCTGTGGTATCCCAGCTCCCCAGCCAGGGATTGAACCTGCCTCCCCTGCATTGGCACGTGGATTCTTAACCACTGGACCACCAGGGAAGTCCCTCAACCACTTCCGGCTTACTCTCTTTTTGCTTAAACTGTCCCTGTACTTCATTGTCAACAAAAGATTATGAATGATTTTGTTGGTTTCTAAAACCCAAATAAAAAGAAAAGTGGCCTATTTAAAAAGAAAAGTGGCATTTAAAAAGAAATAGATACTCTGCCTGTTTAAAAAGACAAGTGGCATTTCTTTTACTTGGACAAAAAAAGGGATGGAGAGACAGGGCTTGGGAAAGGACATGCTTTCCTTTCAGGAGACGCAGGCAGACCACCAGTGACCACTGCTTTCTTTGATTAGCCCTCACGAGCTTTGTCTTTAATGACCATCTCTAGAATCTGCCTCCATATTGACATCAGGTCCCTCCTTATTAGTTCATAGAATCCAGTGTTTCCTTTGTTGAAAAGTGAACCCGACTTGTCTGTCTCTAACCTTTGGTCACATCTTTCCTTCACTGCCATTCTTCCCACCGTGCTGACAGTGCCATGATAGCCTCAGCTTCACATACTTCGAGGGCCCTTAGATATAAACTTTTGAAGCCAGAAGATTCAATCCCATTCATCTCAGCACAGTTCCCTTCTGTAATATTTTCATCTATCTTGGACCTTAGTTATTTATTTTTTTAAATTCATGGTTGTTTCTCCTCCAACCTGACAGGTATTGAGTTGGCCAAAAAATTCCTTTTGTTTTTAAGTAAAAATAAAAGGCACTTTTTTCATTTTCACCAAGAATTTTATTGACCAATATATTCACCATTCTGTCCCACTACCTTCTTCCATTTTCCAACCAACTTCATAATTCCATCCTCCCAAAACTATTTTATTTTTTTGAGTGAAGAACTGTTCCAGGTGCCTTTTACAGCTTTCTAGGGAAATTTTTCCATTATGAAAAATTTTTAAAGGCTGAAATAAATGGAAATCCAAAAGTGCAATGTCTAGTGAATATGGGAGATGAATCAGAACTTCCCAGCCAAGCAGTAACAGTTTTTGCCTGGCCATCAAAGAAACACATGGTCTTGAGGTATCCAGTGAAATACTAGGCATTTTCTGTTGACTAATTCTGGGTGCTTTTCGTCAAGTGCTACTTTTAGTTTGTCTGGAACTGTATTTGTTGGAATTAATCATTTGGTTTTCCTGAAGGAGCTCTTAATAGAAGACTCCCTTTCAGTCCCACCATATACACAATGTCACCTTCTTTGGGTAAAGACCGGCCTTTGGTGTGTTTGGTGGTGGTTAATTTTGCTTGCCCCACAATTGCTTCGGGCTTCCCTGGTGGCTCAGAGGTTAAAGCGTCTGCCTCCAATGCGGGAGACCCGGGTTCGATCCCTGGGTCAGGAAGATCCCCTGGAGAAGGAAATGGCAATCCACTCCAGTATTCTTGCCTGGAGAATCCCATGGATGGAAAAGCCTAGTAGGTTACAGTCCACGGGGTCGCAAAGAGTCGGACACGACTGGGCGACTTCACTTCACTCACAATTGCTTCATTCAACATTATTGTTCGATATCCACTTTTCATTGCCTGTCACAATTTGTTTTACAAATGGAATGTTTTCATTACATTTAAGTAGAGAATCACATGTAGAAATATGGTCGAGAAGGTTTTTTTTTCACTTAACTTACATGGAACCCAGACATCAAAGCTATTAACAAAACTAAACTGACGCAAATGATTTTCAATACTTGATTTCAATATTCAGCTATCTCTTGCACGGTGTAACGTTGATTGCTCTCAATTAATGTCTTGATCTAATTGCTATCAACTTCAACTGGTCTGCCCAACCTTGGAGCATTGTCCAGTCAAAAATCTCCAGCACGAAATTGTAAACCACTTTTGACAGGCACAGCACAAATCTTTTTTGCATTTCAGTTGCATTTTTACATTTCTTGTAGCAATAAAGCATAATTTGCCAAAAATGTTGCTTTTTTCTTCCCTCTTAAATATTAAAATGACTACAGAAAAAATCACCAATTTTGATACATTTTTTAAAATGCACACTGATATGACAGCTGTCATGATTCAATCTAACAAAATTGTTTCTAATGAAGTTAAAGACAAGCACTACTCAAGCCATCTTATGGGAAAAAAATGGAACGAACTCTTTGGCCAACCCAATGAATTGGAAATAAGTGCTTCTTTTTCTTTGTCATCCATCAGTTTTACACCTGTGGCCTCTAGCAGCCAATTAGTCTCTTCCTCATCACTTCAATTTTCCACATATAACGAAGGAAGGTCACTTGTGTTATCTTTACCATGTCCGTAAGTAACCATCTATTCTGGGTTTTCAGTTTGTGAACACTGTGATCAGTGGTTGTTGCTTTCTGTCCTTGGCCAACTGCCCATCAGAAGTAATGGGATCTTAACACCGTATTAATTCATGGTCTGATCGTTTGCAAAATGGAAAAGACATAAGGTTCAAAATACATTTCTTAAAAACAAACAAACAAAAAAAACAAAATACATTTCTTCACCTGTATGTGTCAGGGAGATTTCTTTGTGTGAAATAAGACCTACTAGATAAGCTATCGGAGAAGGCAATGGCACTCCACTCCAGTACTCTTGCCTGGAAAATCCCATAGATGGAGGAGCCTGGTGGGCTGCAGTCCATGGGGTCGCTGAGGGTCGGGCACGACTGAGTGACTTCACTTTCACTTTTCACCTTCATGCACTGGAGAAGGAAACGGCAACCCACTCCAGTGTTCTTGCCTGGAGAATCCCAGGGACGGGGAGCTTGGTGGGCTGCCGTCTCTGGGGTCGCACAGAGTCGGACATGACTGAAGCGACTTAGCAGCAGCAGATAAGCTATAGAGAAGCAAGGACATTCAGCAGAGATGAATTAAAGCTCAGCTCAAGTTCTGGAAGGAGTCAGGGGAGGAATTAGAAGCTGCACAGCCAAGACCTGAAAACTCTATTCACAAATTCTATTCTGGACCCTGCCTACCAATCCTAGAAAGTTGAACAAGGAAATATATGGACAGAGGATAAGGCAGAGGAATACATTTTATAAGTAACACATTTTGGCCTTAAATCCCCATGCAGCCCTTTCAGCAGCTAGGCTGGAACATGAGACAACTTTTGTTGAAGCTGGAATCGGTACCAGGTCTGTCTGCCTCTTTCCCCCAATCCTGGTCATGAGGGAAGTCATTCCAGAGAAGTGGCAAATACAAAAATAAAATGAAAGCCAGGTCAAGAAAGCCCGCACGCTTCCAATCAGAACTCACTGGAGTCAGGATAGCAAAGGCGCACCTTGAGCTCTCATGCCTGGCAGGTGATTTAAGAGAAGAGCTAGAAAGGAGAAGGGCTTCCCTGTTGGTTCAGTTGGTAAAGAATCTACTTGCAATGTGGGAGACCCGGGTTGGATCCCTGGATTGGGAAGATCCCCTGGAGAAGGGAATGGCAACCCACTCCCAATATTTTTGCCTGGAGAATCCCATGGACAAAGGGGTTGCAAAGAATCAGATATGACCGAGCAACTAACACTTTCACTTTACTTCCAGAAAGGAGAAAACCAAGGGGAAGGAAGAGAGCTTGGTTTTATTCTAGGCAGACCCTACCCTGGTCTAACCCCCTTTACTTCTGAGGGTTTGTGAATAAAGTGCCTCTTCAAAACGAAAGCGGCATCAGAGAGCGGGGGATGGTGTATAGCCTTTTCCTGAGAGAGTCACCCTGATTTTTCACATGAAGGTTTTGGGGAGTAGGGGATGTGGCTCCCAAGAGTGACGCTCACTGTGTCCCTAGGCAAGGCAAGGGCATTCATCCCTGAACTTGACCTACACTTGGTAGAAAAGTAAAGAGGTGTTAAGAGATGTTTGTCCCCTAGTCAGATTTGGGAATCATTGCACAGTTACCTCGTCTTAGAGAACAACAACACATTTTAGTGTATTAAAGACTCTGAAAAGTCCGGTGGCAAGAGTGTTTCCCAAACTCTTCTGAGAATGCATTGTTGTTTTTTTTTGGGGTGGAGGATGGTTCAGTTCAGTTGCTCAGTCGTGTCCGACTCTTTGCGACCCCATGAATCGCAGCACGCCAGGCCTCCCTGTTCATTACCATCTCTTGGAGTTCACTCAGACTCATGTCCATCGAATCAGTGATGCCATCCAGCCATTTCATCCTTGGTCGTCCCCTTCTCCTCCTGCCCCCAATCCCTCCCAGCATCAGTCTTTTCCAGTGAGTCAACTCTTCGCATGAGGTGGCCAAAGTCCTGGAGTTTCAGCTTCAGCATCATTCCTTCTAAAGAAATCCCAGGGTTGATCTCCTTCAGAATGGACTGGTTGGATCTCCTTGCAGTCCAAGGGACTCTCAAGAGTCTTCTCCAACACCACACTTCAAAAGCATCAATTCTTCGGCACTCAGCTTTCTTCACAGTCCAACTCTCACATCCATACATGACCACAGGAAAAACCATAGCCTTAACTAGACGGACCTTAGTCAGCAAAGTAATGTCTCTGCTTTTGAATATGCTGTCTAGGTTGGTAATAACTTTTCTTCCAAGGAGTAAGCGTCTTTTAATTTCATGGCTGCAGTCACCATCTGCAGTGATTTTGGAGCCCCAAAAAATAAAGTCTGACACTGTTTCCACTGTTTCCCCATCTATTTCCCATGAAGTGATGGGAC
>SJYT01029290.1:64119-81126 GCA_006410635.1 Cephalophus harveyi | reverse complement strand
CCGGCAATCTTGATTCCAGCTTGTGTTTCTTCCAGTCCAGTGTTTCTCATGATGGTTTCCTGTTATCGTGCATAAGAGTGTTCCATGGAAAACACTGTAGAGGGCAGCTTCAGTTCATGGATTTACTCTATGAAATGAGTTCAACAGGTAAATGAGGGAATGGACCCATTTTCTGTGCTCTCACCTAATACTTATCACCATGTTCTATATACTCCCCCTGGAATACTTGTTTCAATACCGTAGCTTTAGCTACTGTATAAACATAACGGTTCCCTTCTCTCTCGTTCTAGCACTGGCCCCGTTCCTGAGCACCATACCCTCTTTCCCAGCTGTGTGCTCACTAGCCCTTCTCACTGGGCATCAGGCGCATGCACCAAATGCAATGTGCCCAAATCAAGATGTGGTGTCTCCTCCTCCAGACAGGCTTCTCTTCCCATCTCTCCTGTTGTTTCAGCATCATCACCCTCCGTTATCTAGCTTGAGCATCTCAGCAGATTCCAAGACCTTTTCATCTCCTTTACTTGGGAGAAGATATTTTAAAATCATATACATTTAATAATACACATATAATTTTTAAAATTTAATGTATTATGCCTCTGTGACTTTTCTGTTTTGCACCGACGTAGTGCAGACTGTCACTTTTCATTTGGACAGTTGCAATAACCAGGTAAATTAAAGACTCTGGAATTTTTCCATGGAAAGAAGACTTGGCATGGGAATCTTTAATATATCTGTTTTCCAAAATAAAATCTTAAATTACGTGCCTGTAAATATCTGAAGGAGATTATGACATTAATATTAATGAACAAGTTGGGGTTTTAAAGCTAGTGATCTAGAGAAGCAAGAATGTTCCATTACTACCCTGTCAATCTCTCTTCTTTTCTGTTAAGTTCTGGAGGTATCTGAACACGTGACTGGAAGTGACAATGGGAAATCAGCATGCCATTTTATCACTGAAAGCTAAGTGAGGTCACTAGATACGATTTTTTTTTCTCCCTTCATATAGTTCCTTAGGATCACCATTGTGATCAATGCAAAGTTATAAAGTTCCAAGTAATGACCATTCTACTTTGACTTGTAGATATGCACATTGCCTTTAATGAATCAATCCACTATTCTTAGATATACTTAAAGTTCTTTTACACATAAACTCACTTAATCTGAAGAAAGAGGTATTTTCCCTTTCTCAAATAGGAAAAATTGGATGTCAGAGCGGTTAGCTGATTTTCCCACCATAACTAGTTTATAGCTTGAACTAGACTTTGAACTCTAAGCCCTGATTGCCTTCCTCTACTACTCAGTTGGTTCCCAAAACCCAAGTGATATTTACATTCAGTGGATGAGAGATGAGCTTCCCAAGCCTTTGTTATGTATTGTTGTTTTTCAGTCACTAAGTTGTGTCGAATTCTCTGTGACTCCATGGCCTGAAGCATGCATGCCAGATTCCCCTGTCCTTCACTATCTCCTGGAGTTTGCTCAAACTCATGTCCATGGAGTTGGTGATGCCATCCAACCATTTCATCCTTTGTCGTCCCCTTCTCTTCTTGCCCTCAATCTTTCCCAGCATCAAGGTCTTTTCCAATGAGTTGGCTTTTTGCATCAGGTAGCCACAATATTGGAGCTTCAGCATCAGTCCTTCCAATGAATGAATATTTAGGGTTGATTTCCTTTAGGATTAACTGGTTTGATTTCTTTGCTGTCCAAGGGACTTTCAAGAGTCTTTGTTTTGTGAGAAACTGATATGAAGTAACCATTAGTAGGTAGAGCCGAGAAGCCCAAAAGTAAGGCATTCAGCCAACCTGTCATCTAACCATGGGCTACAGATAAGCCACCTGCCCCACCAGGCAAAGTCATAGAGCTTATTTTGATCAGGGCATGTGACAACGAGGATGCTCTATTTACTTCCATAGTACAGTTTGTAATGCTATAGTAAATACATTTTACAGTGTACTGTCTAGAATGAATTGATAATGGATCCGGCTTTGCCCCACACCACTGATGTAGTTCTGATTTATGGCATCATAAAGAAACAACAATAAAGGATGCATTGGGATTCTTGGCAGGCAAATATAGACAAAGAACCCTGATGTTCTTTTGAAGAATTCCAGGGACGGAGACCCACAGGCTTCAGTCATTGTAGAATGTGAAGATCAGGAAATTCTTTTCTTGTTTTGAACCATAGAATTTACTGATTTGATTAAATAGAATTTCCTCTTGTTTGTGTTACTCTGAAGTATGAAGAAACTGGTCACTCACCTATTCCTTCAAAAAAACGATTTCAAATTGCTTGAAGGAGATTGTGATCAAATCACTCCTCATTTTTCCCTCAGGCTATAATACCATAATTGCTTTAAGCTCCTGCAAAGCATCTATTTTCCACCCCTTGCATTGTTTTTATTTCTTTTCTTGGGACTCATTTCAGTTGCTCCCTGGCATTGTCCTTTTAAAATAGAGAGGATAGAATTGGACACAGCTGTGTCCAATTGTGGCTAATGTGGAGTGCTAGTAAAGAGATTGTTTCCGAGCTCTGCTGTCCTACCTACCTTGGGACACAAACCAGGGAACTCTTGTTTCCATCAGTTATTTAAAGAAAGAGGAGAGAGGGAGGAAGGAAGAAAGAGAAGAAGAAAAGGAAGGAAGCTCCCATCCTTGGCAATAAAGGCTATAGTAGAGGAAAAACATGCCTCCGATGGCCTCACCCAGACTGGCTACTTGCTAGGGGGAGAAAAATGTGCTCATTTGGGAACTTGAGAAATGTTTCTATGCATTTATGGTGGGGAACTCTGCAGTGCTGTGGATTATAGATAGGGATCCTGTGTTTGAGAAGAACAGAATATGCACCCTCTGACCCAAATGGAAAAGGAACCACTAAGTGTTCAATATGTGCACTAAGATCAAAGCATGCAGGCAAAACTTTGCCAGCCAAGTGCTTTTGAAACTGTGCAAAATTAGAATCCACTGTGGGATTTTCAGAAATTAGTTTGAACTCTGCCGTCCTTTAAGGAAAAGTTTCAAAACCCACCAACTAGGAATGCAAAGTGGCGCTGCCACTTTTGAAACCCCATTGGCAATTCCTCAAAACATTAAACGCAGAGTTCCTTCATGACCCAGCAATTCCACTCCTAGGCATATAACCGAGAGACCTGAGAACATACAGCCACACACATATTTGTAGATGGATGTTCATAACAGCATTATTCACAATACCCAAAGAGTAGGAATAATCCAAATGTCCATCCACTAATGAATGGATAAATAAAATAGAGTGTATCCATACAGTGAAATATTCATTCAGCCACAGAAAGAAATGAAGTAGTGATGTCTGCTATAATACAGTGAACCTTGAAACCATTATTTTAAGTGAAAGAAATAAGACGCAAAAGGCCATGTATTATATGATCTCATTTATGTGATATATCCAAAATAGGCAAATCTAGAGAGGCAGAAAACAGATTAATGGTTGCCAAGGGTTAGTGGGGAGGAGGGGGAAATGGGGATGACTGTTCATGAGTATAGGGCTTCCCTGGGGGTGGGTTCTTTTGAGATGATAGAAATGTTTTGGAATTAAATAGTGCTGGTGGTTGGACAACGTTGTGAATATACTAAAATCAACTGAATTGCCCGCTTTACAAGAGTGAATTTTATGGAACATGGAATATTAAAAAAAAAATACCAACCCCACTATTAATATATATCTGGGCCCCTTATCAATTTTTAAAAAAGTTTTCTTTCATGACTATAAGGCTTTTTACCTGGTGTGGAAAATATCATGCTGGTTCACTTGGTTTCACGAATTTTGCTGGCATAGTAGGATGTTTGTAGAAAGTGGCTGAATTGTGACATTGAGAAATTATTCTGGGTGGTATAAACACAGACTGGGCTGCTTGCGAGGAAAACAGGAACGTCTGACTCAGTCCCTGCTCTGCGAGTGGTCATTTATTTTTGCTGCTACTTAAAGATCAGAAATTTTTTTTTCCTGACCATTTTTCAGTGAATATTTCTGTTGGGACGCTTTCGTATTTGAGGTCCTGTTAGATGAATCATCGTATTTGCAAACTTTTTTCTTTAGTATCCATTCTGGAAATGGAATGACTAAAAACACACCAACACTAATTCCAGGCTCGTGAGATTATTTTTTTCTCTTCAGCTATTTTTTGACACCTTTAATTAGCATCACCAGCCTGGCTGTCCTCTGGTGGTGGCAAGCCTGGCTTCTTCCATCAGCTGCCCTGCTTTTCCATCGACACATTTCTGTTACTTTTGAAGGAGGCAGATGCTGCTGCTACATCCAAAGAGAATTCACAAGGTCTGATGTTTTTTGACAAAATGGATGCCTCCTCCCTGTACTTTGGAATTGATATACCCTGTCAAAACAGGTTTTTCAAATGGTTTCTCTTTGTCACCTTGTAGCAGATTTTCTCCTCCATTCTGGAAATGTGCAGTTTAATGTTGCGTTTCGAATCACTTTCAGTTGAAAAAGTGTGTAATAGAATCAGGGCATCCCATGAATACTCTTAACAGCGTCAGAGCTGCCTCTTGTTTGCAGCTCTGCATTCCGAGGGCATGGTGGCAACAGTAAATCACACTGGGGGGCTTGCTCGGTAATGGGCTCCTTGTCCTTTATGATTTTAAAGAAGCACTCAGGGTGACTTCTCCCATTCTGGCACTTTCTGTATTGGTTCATATTTATCAGAATTTAAATTCTGAGGATTACCACCTCCTGAGAAGGGAAGTAATAGCTCTAGTAGTTTATCCGTATTTCTCCCCTCTACGGGGATGTCAGGCTTCCTTTCAGAAGGAAATGTGGACCTGGGAGGTGCCTCAGAAATGATGTGGTCTTTACCCTTTTTTATTGCCGAGGACACCAAGGCTGAGAGCTGGCAATTAACCTAAGGTGAGGCTGGCACCTACACAGTCCAGTTCCCAACCGAGTGCCCTCGCCAGCACCACACCCCCTCCAAACCTGCGCTGGTGCCTACGGACGGGTATCCCTCAGAGGCTGAGCTGGGAGAGGCCCTGACGTCGGCCGTCGCCCCAAGCAGTGCTCTGTGTCTCCCTTTATACCTCCCTCGTTAGACTGGCAGAACTGACAGGAAGCCAGCAGAGGGTTTCCTGCGTGTGTGTGTGTGTACACTTAGGCACACTTTTCTACTCATGTGGCCAGGTTCTGTGCTGCAGGGTTGGTGGCCACTTCATTACTCAAGATGGGAAGGACATTCTGTGCTCCCTTGTGGTGGTGGTTCGGTTGCTAAGTCCTGTCCGACTCTTTGCAACTCCATGGACTGCAGCACGCCAGGCTTCCCTGTCCTTCACCATCTCCCGGAGTTTGCTCAGACTCCTGTCTATTGAGTCGGAGAAGCCATCCAACCATCTCGTCCTCTGTCGCCCCCTTCTCCTCCTGTCTTCAATCTTTCCCAGCATCAGGGTCTCTTCCAGTGAGTCGTTTTTTCGCATCAGGTAGCCAAAGTATTGGAGCTTCAGCTTCAGTCCTTCCAGTGAATATTCAGGGTTGATTTCCTTTAGGATTGACTGGTTGGTCTTGCAGTCCAAGGGGCTCTCAAGAATCTTCTCCAGCACCACAGTTCAAAAGCACTGATTCTTCATGGTCCAACTCTAACACGGGTACATTTCCTGGACTCTTTCAGAGTCTGAGAGCACTTTGCAGGCAAGCAATTTCTGTGCTGCAGAGAGAAGAAACCAATGTGTTTCACAAAGTGAAGCC
This sequence comes from Cephalophus harveyi, assembly GCA_006410635.1. NCBI lineage: Eukaryota > Metazoa > Chordata > Mammalia > Artiodactyla > Bovidae > Cephalophus > Cephalophus harveyi. The sequence continues at coordinate 75,404 of SJYT01029290.1, read as the reverse complement.
ACTTGGTTTGGATTCTGCCTTCAGGAAGGAGCTTGAGCCCTGACTTTTATCTTCCTTAACATTTTCTTCTATGGAGACTGGACTTCCAGACACCATTAAGTGCTTCTCAAGTCTAGTAGCCTGGCGATTTTGGATTTTTTTGCTATTTCAGCTCCACCGAGAGATTCTATGATTATTAAGCTAGGAGATTTTCATACATATATATAAATGTGTATATATTTATAAATGGAGATTTATATATGGAGATTTTTATATATAAATATATATTACATATAATCTACATCTATAACTATAAACCTCTATATCAATATGTAAGGGATACATCCATCCTAAGTCACTTCAGTCCTGTCTGACTCTTTTTGTGACCCCATGTACTATAGCCCACCAGATTCCTTTGTCCATGGGATTCTCCAGGCAAGAATACTGGACTGGGTTGCCATTTCCTCCTCCAGGGGATCTTCCTGACCCAGGGATCAAACTCTCATCTCTATGTCTCCTGCACTGGCAGGCAACCAGGCTGGCTTTTTACCACCAGCGCCACCTGGGATACATAAATATGTTCATTTTCCCCCAGTCTTTGTGCCACTTGAACAAAACCTTCTATTGAAGCTGAAAAGCTATAGTATCATTATTATCCTTGTACCATATTTACATAGCACCTATTTGCAAAATCATTTGATTGTGAATTTTAGGATGTTTTTGGTCTTAAGGCCAAAGATTTTGCCTTGAGGAGGCCAGAGGGCTGAAAGGTGTTGCTCTGAAGTGCGTCGAGCAGAGCAGGGGCTTTTGGGCTTCGTGAGGCCCACAGGAAGGAAATGCCAGCTGGAGTCCTCCTGTGTTTGCCCTCCATCGTTCTCCAGACTTCCTCTTCCTCCTAAAACGTCAGTGTGTTGCTCCTTGACTTGACTCTGAAGCTTTCTGGATAGCTGTAACTAATGGTGTAAGAGCTGTGTTGGATACCAAGGCGACATCGTCTCATTTCAGTAAATGAAAGGCTGGAAAGGCAGGTGTGTGCATGAGCCTCTGCTATTCAAACCCAATAGCATCCCAGAGCGAGGGGGCACTTTCTGAAACTCTCCATGAGGGTGTTCTACCTAGTGAGAAAGCTCCAGAGGGTGTGTACTTAGTCGCTCAGTCATGTCCGACTCTTTGTGACATCATGGAGTGTGGCCCACCAGGCTCCTCTGTCCATGGGATTCTCCAGGCAAGAATACTGGAGTGGGTTGCCATTCTTTTCTCCAGGGGATCTTCCCAACCCAGAGATTGAACCTGGGTCTCCTGCATTGCAGGCAGATTCTTTACAATCTGAGCCACACAGTGAGAAAGATCCAGAGTGTAGCTGTGGACAAACTACAGCACTTTGTCCACACCCCTCACCAGTATATGTTGAGTGCTGCTTGCCCTGGAAGGAGGAAGATGTCTTCTGAGCAATAGAAAGTGTAACTGGCTGTTTGCTCCCGCCTACTCCACTGACTCCCAGCAGTGATCTGTAAGAAATTCCTCTCCCATCCCTCAACCACATCTAGACCCCTGGGTGGCTACCTCAGCCTTGAACTCTGGCAGTTGTGTGGTGGTGGGCAGCCCGCTGGCAAGAAATACAATCATTGAGTTGGAAGCAGAGGGGGATGTTTTGTTTTCACTTTATCCAAGTGTCACTGATTTAACACATTGAAAATGTGTCAGTTGCTGCTGAAAAATAACAGTATACATTTCTACAGGGATGTATACAGTCAGTGCCTAAGAGAAACAGTTTCAAGTTCATAGGTCCTCAGAGAAATGAGTGTATTCGACTAGTCCAGAGTGCCCAGGCTTTGGGAGGAGAAGGAAGACTGCCACTGTCCAAACCCTTCTATATGACCAAAAGGAATGCGATCCAACCATCCAGAGGAGGGCTAACGAATCCTTCAGGTCGCTCCGTTCATTTCTCACTCAGAATGTCTTTCCGTCGTCTTCATTCGTGAGCATGTTCGGCAGTTCTGAACCTACTTCTGTGGGTCTCTTCTTATAACAAGTGATGGGGGGAGGTACAGCCATTTTTGGCCTTCACTGCTTCTCATTGTTTATAGCAGAATTCTGTCACTGGATTCTCAGCAGCTCCTGATGCAGTTACAGGAGTCTTTTGTAGTCACGACTGAGCTCCGAGAGATGCTTGGGTCCCAGGAAGAATTCTTTGGACACTCAATGCTCGGGTCACAAAGGTTCATGAAGACTGGTAGTGTAACAAAGATGAATCAGCAGTCAGGAGGATTCTTGGTGAATATTCTTTTGTGAATATACAGCCAGATCTGGGCAAATAAATTCCTCTTCAAAATGTGTGGAAGGAATAAATTCCTCTTCAAAATGTGCGGAAGGAATGTAACATGATTCCTGTGAGTCAGATGATACAAAGGTGTCTAAAGGAAAATTAACTTTCCCACTTCCATACCTTTCCCCCTACTCATTCAAAGATAATTTATGTCATCAGACGGCCAGGTGGCCAGTTAGAAACAGCGAAGGTGTATTCACTCATGGTGATAGTGCAGCCAAGAGGCGAAGAGGAAAGCAAAGTGTTCTTTTTCCCCCAAGGGCCCCGGTCAGGGTCAGGCAGTGATGGACAGCGCACGCAGCAGGGCAGAAGGAATCTGAAAAGCCGCGCCTCTGGACCAGGGGGTGGGGGTGGGGGTGGCAGGTAGGCGATGGAGAGGGGAAGGAGTGGAAAAGTACTGGGAGTAGAGAAGAGTGTCTGAGCCAAGACTCCTGCTGGACGTGCCTAGGCTGGGAAGGCAGGAAAGTGTGTAAATGTGTAAAAGGGAGGGAGAGGGGAGGGAGCCTGGCCGGGCACCAGGGGTGAGGAGGGCAGCTTCCCCACAGGTCTGCTCAGCAGAGCCTGAAGGAGCACACAGAGGATTCTGGCCTGGAACTGGACGCCTCGTGTACTTCCCCCGTGGCTCAGAGGTGAAAGAATCCGCCTGCAATGCAGGAGACGCAGCTTCGATCCCTGGGTCAGGAAGATATCCCCTGGCGGGGGGCATGGCAGCCCACTCCAGTATTCTCGCCTAGAGAATCCCGTGGACAGAGGAGGCTGGGGGGCTGCAGTCCATGAGGTCGCAGAGTTGGACACGCCTGAAGCAGCTGAGCACAGAGGCACATATAGGGAGTATCTATATATAGTTTTTGTTTTTATAAAAATGGGATTATTCCACGTATTACTCTGAAAAGTGCTTTTCTTCCTTAACAATAAATACCTCTTGATACCTCCAGGTCAGAGAACAGACTTTTTTTTTTAAAGTGACTGTATACTATCATACTGATTACATACCAATCCATTCAACTGTTCCCCTCTTGACAGACATTCAGAGTGTTTCCAGTCTTTGCACAAGTGATGTCAAAGATGAATTGTTGACTTGAACTGACCCTTTTATTTCTTTAGGATATAGTCCCCACAGTAGGACAGCTGAACCTTTTTTTGTAGTTATAGTTTTTAAAATTTTATTTAGTTTTGGCTGTGCTGGGTCTTTATTGCTGCACTCGGGCTTTCTCTAGTTGTCACAAGTGGGGGGAATTCTTCGTTGTGGCGTGCAGGCTGCTTGCAGAGACAGCTTCTCTTGTTGCAGGCCACGGGCTCTAGGGCACATGGGCTCACTGGTTGTAGCTCAAGGGCTCAGTAGCTGCAGTGTGGAAGCTTAGTTGCCTCACAGCATGTAGGATCTTTCCAGACTAGGGATTGAACCTGGGTCCCCTGTATTGGCCGGCAGATTCTCAACCACTGGATCACCAGGGAAGTCACAGTTACAGATTGAAGATGTTTAAAATGTATAATTCATATTCTCTTTAATGATGAGGATGATTTTTCCCCTGACCCTATGAGAGCTATTATGTGTTGCTAATTTTTTCAATAAATATTTGCCAGTCTGATGTAAAAGATTATCTTCCTTTGACTCTAATTTGCCCTTTGCTGGACTCGTGAGGTAGAGCTTCTTTTTCTGTGTTTACTGAATATTTGCATTTTCCCTTCTGTCAGTTGTTTAATTGCCACTTTTATTCTTTTTTCTTTTGCATGTTTGTCAGATGCCTTTAGAGAGTATCCCTCCTGCTCTGAGATGGGGTTTAATGGGAGTTAGTGTGATCTCCTTAGGAGAAAGTGCAAAATTGAGAGAATATCTGAAATGAGCAGCCTGTTTGGCCCTTTATTTTTCTCTTGACCAGTTTACATTTTGACCAGCTTGGGGGAAAAAAGTAAATCTTTTTTACTCCAAATTGTGACACCAGAGGATACAAGTAGCAGAATTTTCTAGGATTTTTTTATTCTGAAAATAAAAATTTTCAGAATTTTTATTCTCTGAACTCACATTTCTCATCAGTTAAGAATAAATTGCCCATGTTCCCTTACGTGGCTAATATGGTAGCGGGGAGCACAGTTAACTATCAATGTCTTTGCTTTAGCTTCTTTTCTCCCATCCTTGCAGTTAAGTCACAAAAACACATTAAACCTTATCATTCACTGTGTTACAAATACTGCCATCTATTTTACTAGATAAGAAATTAAAGCATGTCTATTTCAATTAGTCTCTGTAAATGAAAGGCTAGCCTTAACTTTGCATAATATGCTTAGGAACCGTGCTGTCTGTATGGTATGAGATACCAGCTAGCAAGTGGTTGCCAGTTGACTAAATCACCCAACTCCTGGTGACTTCCTCACCTGGTCTGTCACCAAACACTGAGTGGGTGAAGGAAATGTCATCCTGACCACAATCATCTACAGGTCTAGACCTGAGGCCCCAGAAGAGAGGTCAGGGCATATGCCCAACTCTCCTTGGCACTCATTGCTGCTATAGATTATTTTCTCCCCTTGAGTAAAAACATTTTGTAAAATAATGAAGTAGAAGTTATGAAGTCTGTAGGATCCTAAGATGAGAGAATGCAGCTTTAAAGGCATATCTCTGTTGTTTGTTTAGGACAGGCTTTGGCAGCCTTCACATGCACTCTGTTCCCTTTGAAACTTCTTCCCTCTCACTACCCTGCTCCAGATTGGAAACCTGCTCTCTGACAAATTGATCCCAAGATCAGAGGCATGAAAGAGAGATCAAAAGGAAGCCAGGAATCACACAAGAGCGTTGTGATGCAGGGACTGGAGAGTTTGGCTATCAGACACGCTGTCATTCTTTAATCCGAGGATGTCTCACGAAGGAAGAACTTGATAGTTCAAACAAAAGTGAAGAATGCTCTGTACAGAGATGGATTTAGATACGATGATCTACTTATAAGCATAATTAGGTAGGATTACCCCACCAATGAACATCGGAGTTGGATGCTGATACCTCATAGTGTGTGAATTTGAAATGAAAACACAGAGTAAACCCAGCGGGGGTTACATTCTGCCTCCTTTGCCCACTAAGAGCTGCCGCTGCACGCCGCTTCAGTCGTGTCCGACACTGTGCAACCCCAGAGACGGCAGCCCACCAGGCTCCCCGTCCCTGGGATCCTCCAGGCAAGAACACTGGAGTGGGCCGCCATTTCCTTCTCCAATGCATGCAAGTGAAAAGTGAAAGTGAAGTCGCTCAGTCGTGTCCAACCCTCAGCGACCCCGTGGACTGCAGCCCACTAGGCTCCTCCGTCCATGGGATTTTCCAGGCAAGAGTACTGGAGTGGGGTGCCATTGCCTTCTCCCCACTAAGAGCAGGGGCCCTGTTTATTTTCTCCTTATCTTTTGAGTCACTTTTCAGTGGTGCTTCAGCCAGAACAGCATCCTTTTAGGTCCACTGTCTTTTTATAAAACCAGTGGGAAGGCTTATTGATTTTTGAGGACTCAGACCATAGAAAATTAGGCAATTACAAGTCATAATTATTAAGAAAAGTCTTATTTGAGACTGTCACTTCTGGACACATCTGTTCATCCATCCAAGTCCAGCTCACTCATATCTATTTAGTCACTTATCCCTCCAGCAAATAGTTATTGCATGTCTGTCACTGACCAGGCTCTGAGTGCTGGATCTTCAGAGACCAGGGCTTAGGCTCTGCCCAGAAGTCGCCCTCGGGTAGTTAGGGACAGTCACAGAGGTCATCCATCACAGAGAGCCAGGTAAGGGCTATACCAGGTACATGACACCATGGTGTCACAGAGAAGAGGCAATGAAAATAGGCCTGGAGGACATGCTGCTAGGCTGGGTCTCAGAGAGGAGTCGGTTGGCCAGGTGAAGGGAGACGGAGTGGGAAAGGAATAGCAAGTGTGAGGCTGAAACCAGAAACAGAGGCAAAACCCGGATAATGAAAGAGTTTGGAAATGCTGGGAAGGCACCCAGGGGCTTGCGGTAGGGGGAGGATGTGATGCTTTAAAATGATCTTGGTGAAGAGAGATCAAAAGGAAGCCAGGAATCACACAAGAGCGTTGTGATGCAGGGACTGGAGAGTTTGGCTATCAGACACGCTGTCATTCTTTAATCCGAGGATGTCTCACGAAGGAAGAACTTGATAGTTCAAACAAAAGTGAAGAATGCTCTGTACAGAGATGGATTTAGATACGATGATCTACTTATAAGCATAATTAGGTAGGATTACCCCACCAATGAACATCGGAGTTGGATGCTGATACCTCATAGTGTGTGAATTTGAAATGAAAACACAGAGTAAACCCAGCGGGGGTTACATTCTGCCTCCTTTGCCCACTAAGAGCTGCCGCTGCACGCCGCTTCAGTCGTGTCCGACACTGTGCAACCCCAGAGACGGCAGCCCACCAGGCTCCCCGTCCCTGGGATCCTCCAGGCAAGAACACTGGAGTGGGCCGCCATTTCCTTCTCCAATGCATGCAAGTGAAAAGTGAAAGTGAAGTCGCTCAGTCGTGTCCAACCCTCAGCGACCCCGTGGACTGCAGCCCACTAGGCTCCTCCGTCCATGGGATTTTCCAGGCAAGAGTACTGGAGTGGGGTGCCATTGCCTTCTCCCCACTAAGAGCAGGGGCCCTGTTTATTTTCTCCTTATCTTTTGAGTCACTTTTCAGTGGTGCTTCAGCCAGAACAGCATCCTTTTAGGTCCACTGTCTTTTTATAAAACCAGTGGGAAGGCTTATTGATTTTTGAGGACTCAGACCATAGAAAATTAGGCAATTACAAGTCATAATTATTAAGAAAAGTCTTATTTGAGACTGTCACTTCTGGACACATCTGTTCATCCATCCAAGTCCAGCTCACTCATATCTATTTAGTCACTTATCCCTCCAGCAAATAGTTATTGCATGTCTGTCACTGACCAGGCTCTGAGTGCTGGATCTTCAGAGACCAGGGCTTAGGCTCTGCCCAGAAGTCGCCCTCGGGTAGTTAGGGACAGTCACAGAGGTCATCCATCACAGAGAGCCAGGTAAGGGCTATACCAGGTACATGACACCATGGTGTCACAGAGAAGAGGCAATGAAAATAGGCCTGGAGGACATGCTGCTAGGCTGGGTCTCAGAGAGGAGTCGGTTGGCCAGGTGAAGGGAGACGGAGTGGGAAAGGAATAGCAAGTGTGAGGCTGAAACCAGAAACAGAGGCAAAACCCGGATAATGAAAGAGTTTGGAAATGCTGGGAAGGCACCCAGGGGCTTGCGGTAGGGGGAGGATGTGATGCTTTAAAATGATCTTGGTGACCCTGGGGAGCAGGGTTCAGAGGAGGGCAGGACTGAGAGCTCCTGAGTCAGGCGGACAAGCTCCGATGGGGCCTGAACCCAGACGGTAACAGAAGCAGCCAGGGCAGGGGGCAGCCCCGCCTGCTGTTGAGGGCTGGGCGCTGCAGGACCGCTGCCTGTCTGGATATGCAGGTGAGGCGAGCTCAAAGGCTAAGCCGGCTTCAGCAGTGGGCCCCTTGGTGGAAGGGTTGCTGTTCCCTGGATCTGGGAATGCTGGAAGGACGATTTTGGGGGTGGGCTGGGGGGAGGATCATCAGGTCTGAAACATGCTGAGTCTGAGACACCAGTGAGTACCTGAGTGAATGTTTGCCGGCAGTTAGCTGTTTAGGCTGGAGCACGGCAGAGATGTGTGGGCTGGAAAGGATAGTTGGAGTCATCGGCATATGTTGTTGTTAAAGCTAATGATTCATTCAGTAAAGGGCACCCAGTCAGGATCAGCTTCTTGGGCGTGTGACCTATGCAGTCACAGGACCCCACACTCAGAAGGGCCCCCATATTTGGCTTCATGCCCTATTGTCACAGTCTTTAAATTCTCATTATTTAACATGAAAAAATAATCTAAATTTTTAAATAACCATGTGTTATTTTTTTGACATGAGTTTGAGCAAGCTCTGGGAGTTGGTGATAGGGAAGCCTGGCATGTTGCAGTCAATGGGGTTGCAAAGAGTGGGACACGACTGAGCGCCTTCACTTTCACTTTTCACTTCCATGCATTGGAGAAGGAAATGGCAACCCACTCCAGTGTTCTTGCCTGGAGAAAACCAGGGACAGGGGAGCCTGGTGGGCTGCCGTCTATGGGGTTGCACAGTCGGACATGACTGAAGCGGCTTAGCAGCAGCTGCGTATTTATTTGGCCCAGGACCTTGGAAATTCTGTAGCCAGTACTGCTTGTGACTGCCTGGCTCTGTGCACAGTAGTGGGGCCATAGGGTGAGCAGCACAGACATGGTTCTTGCCCTAGGAGCTTATGCACTGGCTCAGGAGGTAGACAGTTAAGGAAGGAATAACAAAACAGAATGTGTTATATATTGGAAGGAGCACCAGGCTAGTGGAACTGGGAGGAGAGGCCTCTAAACCAAAGCTTGGGGGTTAAGAAGGTGGGAAGTGAGTGCCCAGGCAGAGAGGCAGAAAGACAGAGGAGCAGTTCACAGCCACACAAGAGGTAGGGAGGAGTCTGAGAGGGGAGTATCCTGGGAGGCCAGAGGGCAACCAGGGGAGGAGAGTCCCGGAAGTCAGGGTCAGGAAGGACCCGCAAATGCCTGGAAAGTGGGGAGTGAGGTCATGCCCAGGGAGTGCAGCGGCAAGGAGGCTGCGTGGAGACTCATGAGGGTAGTCAGGTACAGAGAGGGGCAAGGCATGAGTTCACCTGTTTTCAAGGGATCAGTGGGAGATATGAACTGAGAGACCTTGAATGTAGATTCTGTGTGTCATTTTTTGTGTGTCTTAAATCTCCTGTAGAGGATTACAATTTTTATACATCTTCATTATTTAATTTGAAGATTCTTTAATAGATCACTGCAAAGTTCATTATAAAACTGTTCTGGTGTCTTCAAAGACTTGATAAAATACACAGAATTACTCCTTTCGTTTTCTGTATTTCCATTAGTTGCCGAAGGAATGGGGTTAAGACGACATTTGTTTCCCTTCTCCTTTGCATGGATCTCCATCTCCGTGTCTAACTGACACACTAGTGGCTCAGTTGTGTGCTGAAATGTCTTATTAAAGAAGACATTAAAGGAAAATAAAAAACAAGGTGTAAAGCTTGGTTTCCCAAGAAAAGAAGACGACCCTGGAAGTGGGTTTCACATGAGGAGAGTAATATTTGTTTGGTTTTGGTTTCAGTTTTGTTTGATTTTAATCACAAAGTGTGTTGAGCATGGTTTTGAACCATGAACAGAGAGCCAGTGGAGGGAGAGGTTGGGAACACAGAGGGAGTAACTGATGTAAGGCAGGCCCCAGGGTTGGGAGTGACGGGTGGACTCACCTAATCAGCAGGAGGAGAGGAAAGATGGCAGCGGGAGCAGACGTCCAAGTGAAGCTCCCTCTCAGCGCTGTGCTTCCACCCCGCTTTCCTTGTGTAAGCAAACATCTGCTGTCTCCTAGCTCTGTTCTCTTCCTCCCTCAGATTCAAGGCAAAACTCCTAAGTTCTCTCATCTATTGTTTTCTTTTCTTTTTTTTTCTAATTGGAGTTTAGTTGCTTTACAGTATTGTTGAGTATCTGCTGTACAACGAAGTGAATCAGCTGGAAGTATACATACATCTCATCTCTCTTGGGCCTCGCTCCCTCTTCCCCATCCCACTCCCCTCTGTCACTGTTGTCCAGTCATTCAGTGGTGTCTGACTCTTTGCAGCCGCATGGACTGCAGCACGCCAGGCTTCCCTGTCCTTCACTATCTCTCTGAGTTTGCTCAAACTCATGTCCATTGAATCTGTGATGCCATCCAACCATCTCATCCTCTGTTGTCCCCTTCTCCTCCTGCCTTCAATCATTCTCAGCATCAGGGTCTTTTCTAATGAGTCAGTTCTTCACACCAGGTGGCCAAAGTATTGGAGTTTCAGCTTCAGCATCAGTCTTTCCAATGAATATTCAGAGCTGATTTCCATTAGGATGGACTGAATGGATCTCCTTGCAGTCCAAGGGACTCTCAAGAGTCTTCTCCAACACCACAGTTCAAAAGCATCAATTCTTCAGTACTCAGCTTTCTTTATGGTCCAGCTCTCACATCCATACATGACTCCTGGAAAGACCTTAGCTTTCATTAGACAGACCTTTGTTGCTTTTTAATACACTGTTTGTCATAGCTTTTCTTCCAAGGAGCAAGAGTCTTTTCATTTCATGGCTGCAGTCACCATCTGCAGTGATTTTGGAGCCCCCCAAAAATAAAGTCTGACACTGTTTCCACTGTTTCCCCATCTATTTCCCATGAAGTGATGGGACTGGATTCCATGATCTTCATTTTTTGAATGCTGAGTTTTAAGCCAGCTGTTTCACACTCTTCTTTCACTTTTATCAAGAGACTCTTTAGTTCCTCTTCTCTTTCTGCCATAAGGGTGGTGTCCTCTGCATAGCTGAGGTTATTGTTATTTCTCCTGGCAATCTTGATTCCCTGGGTCCCACTCCCCTAAGTCATTACAGAGCACTGAGCTGAGCTGCCTGTGCTATATAGCAGGTTCCTGCCAGCTGTCTGTCTTACCATGGCAGTGTCTGTGTGTCAAACCCAGCCTCCCAGTCCATCCCCCTCTCCCCATGTCCACACATCTGTTCTCTGTGTCTCTGTCTCTGTTCAGTCAGTCGCTCAGTCGTGTCCGACTCTTTGCGACCCCATGAATCGCAGCACGCCAGGCCTCCCTGTCCATCACCAGCTCCCGGAGTTCACTCAAACTCATGTGCGTCGAGTCAGTGATGCCATCCAGCCATCTCATCCTCTGTCGTCCCCTTCTCCTCCTGCCCCCAATCCCTCCCAGCATCAGAGTCTTTTCCAATGAGTCAGCTCGTCGCGTGAGGTGGCCAAAGTATTGGAGTTTCAGCTTTAGCATCATTCTTTCCAAAGAAATCCCAGGGCTGATCTTCAGAATGGACTGGTTGGATCTCCTTGCAGTCCAAGGGACTCTCAAGAGTCTTCTCCAACACCACAGTTCAAAAGCATTA
>SJYT01029290.1:0-63304 GCA_006410635.1 Cephalophus harveyi | reverse complement strand
GCTGCGTATCTGAGGTTATTGATATTTCTCCCGGCAATCTTGATTCCAGCCTGTGCTTCTTCCAGCCCAGCGTTTCTCATGATGTACTCTGCACAGAAGTTAAATAAGCAGGGTGACAATATACAGCCTTGACATACTCCTTTTCCTATTTGGAAGCAGTCTGTTGTTCCATGTCCAGTTCTAACTGTTGGTTCCTGACCTGCATATACATTAGGTACAGACAAATACTGTTTGATTTCGCTTATATGAGATAAAATTCAAAGTCAGAAAGTACATTGATAGATGCCACGGGAATGGGGGGTGGTGGAGGTGGGTGGGACGGGGCAGTGAGGAGTTAGTTTTAATGGGGTAGAGTTTCAGTTTAGAAAGGTGAAAAATTCAGGAGATGGATGAGGTTGAGAGTTGCACAATAATGTGAATGTACTTAGTGCCTCTGAACTGTACAGTCAAATAGTTAAAATAGTATGTTTTATATTATGTGACTTTCACCACAATAAGAAAAAAAAAAGATTAGGCCCTAACCTTGACATTCCTGACCCCTTATTTCAAGTTCTGCAAGTTTCTTCATCCTCTATCAAAACTCCTCTCTCATTACAGTTATTCTCAGCTGTTAAGTAGGACAAAGACAATTTCAATTAACTCACACTGATTTGTGAATGGTTGGTATCACCTTTCTTGGGGTAGGGAGAGGTGGTTGCATTTTACAAGTGACTCTGGGTTTACAGCAAGGAATCTTTAATTTGTCCTATTTTTGGCAGCATAATAAAAGAAGTAAGGTGTGTCTTTCAGCACGAGGCATCCTCTCCCCAGGGTCAGACTCCCCAGACTTCTCCATTTCCTTACCGCTTCCACCATTTTCCTCCTGGATCCCTAATTCTCTAACACCCCCAAGATTTTGGGTGTCACCTCCTCCTTTGCCTGCCCCCCTCCTCCGGTTTCTATGACAGCAGCAACTGGACACAGGTGGTGAGAGGGAGGGGGAGGGGTCCGGCAGCTGCAGCCCTTAATAGGGATTGTTTCCAAGTCAGGGACAGCCTGCCTCTGCAGCGGGAGTGAGGGGTGCCAGGGGCTTGTTGGCACAAAGAATGCAACCTTCCCGTGTCAACGAGGCATCCACCTAGAGCTGAGCTCATTGATGGCATTTCCCATGCCTGTGGGTTTTCACAGAGAAGTGTGTTGGGCCCACAGGTCTCTGGCTCCCTGATACTGGGGAGCTTTGGGGTTCGAATAGAATGCAGTTCCCCCAGCCACTTGCGTTTGTTGTAGAAATGGCAGCCTTCCACCACAGCTGATCGATACTTGGGAAGTAAGTGCTTCAGGGACTGCTGCAGAACAAGGCGTGAGCACAGGGGGCTCCGCGGGAGGAGGCTTAGGGAAAGTTGCTATCGATCGATCCTGTATCCTCTCCTTTAGATCTCGGCTTTGGGGAGCTCTGTTCTCTCAAAAGTCCTGGAGTCAGCAGTAGCTCTTGGGCACATTTTTGGGAGTTTGTGAATTTCCTGAACTTTGAGATGACAGTGGTTTTCCCTGGACCCAAGATGTTACCCTAGAAACTCAGGAGTCTAGGTCAGCTGCTCTCGGATTTTAATGTGCCTCCAAATCCCCTGGGAATCTTACGACAATGCAGATTCCAGTATAGGAAGTCTGTGGAGAACCTGAGAGTCTGCATTTCTAACTAGCTCCCAGGTGAGGCCCGTGCTGCTGGCCCACAGATACTTTGAGTAACGAACACTTGGAACTGCCCTGTCGACTACTTCAAGCGCTAGCCCACTTGTGACTGCTTAACTTAAAGCTAAATTAATTACAGTGAAATAAAATGAACTATTCAGCTTCTCAGTTTGCACTGCATGCGTGCATGCTAAGTCACTTCAGACATGTCCAACTCTTTGTAATTCTATGGACTATAGCCCGCCAGGCTCCTCTGTCCATGGGGATTCTCCAAACAAGAGTACTGGAGTGGGTTGCCATGCCCTCCTCCAGGCGATCTTCCTGACCCAGGGGCCAAACCCACATTTCTTATGTTTCCTGCATTGAGAGACGGGTTCTCGCAACCTGGGAAGCCCCTCAGCTTGGACTGACCATGATTCCAATGCTCAGTACCCACATGGGGCTGGTTGCTGGCATCCTGGACTGCACAGATTAAGGCACACATTTTAAGGATCACAGGAAGTTCTCTTGGAGGGCAGTAGCCCAGAGTGAGCCTCTGTGCATCATTGATTGATCCATCCATTTATTCACTGAGCATCTGTCATGTGCCAAGTGGTATGCTTGGTGCTGGGCATTAAACTAGCAGAAAAAGAGAACATCGTGCTCTTAGAGATACCTACAGTATGGTGAGGGCTCCAGAGCGGGTTATACTGAGCTTTGCTGTGCAAGTTGGAGGAGGACCCCTCAAGGTCCCCTGAGGGTTTCATGTGTATTCTAAACCAAGCTGTGGCATCATCCCAAAATCGCAGTGCTTATGAGATTGGCTGCTGACATGCCTTTTCACCCTTTCAGGGCCATAATCATCAGAAACGGAGAAATCATCCCCATGTCTTCGGAGTTCACCCCTGAGACTGAGCGCCAGCGACTGCAGTACCTGGTAAGTGCCACGTGGGGCTGGCAGAGTGCCATGGCATTGGGGACGGCGTCGGAGCTGTTTTGGAGGAGCACGTTGCTATTCATATGGGAGCAGACCCACAGCAGTAAAATGACATATGGCATTAACTCCCCCCACCCCACACACACCTCCTGGATCACACATCCTGCTTTCGTGTGTGACGACACACTCCACCTCTGTGAATTGATTATGGTGGCTGGTTTTCTCCCATCTGTGACCAATCAAAGACACAGCATACTCTGTTTCTTTTAATGATTTGGTACATATGATATGAAGCATAGTATTAAAGAATGTGGATACCTTGTCCCCCAGCCTGCCACTCACTTTAACTCAAAGGGTACAGATGAGTATTACTCTCATGTGAGGAGGAGGCAGCCCCAGAAACCTGATGACACCCCACGACTTCATGCTCTGATACAAAGTCTCAGGGGCCCTTCAGGAGAAATGCAGGTCTCCAAAAATCTGTGTCTAACCTGAAAACAGATTTTCCACATAGATCTCACTCTTTGGAGTAAAATTATGAACGGGCTCTAGGAGGGCCGTTTGGTTTTTCACATCTTGAGAATTTTTGCTTCGTTGAAGATTTGAGTTTTCTTGAAAAAGGAGTAAATTTCCTGCCCTGATATCCCAGCCATAGGGCATTAGGCTTATGATTTCAGTCTCATGATGATGGTCGTGATCCAGGACTGCTTTGCAGTGGGCATCTTGGGGACCAGCTGCAAATATAGTCTGTGGATGATATATTTTCTTGCCAATTGGCTTTCTTTTTAGATAAAAGGCTAAGGTAGTGACCTTCTGCTCTTCGAAAAGAATTGATGCAACCTACTCTGAAAGGAACTCGTTTGTGTCTCTTAATTCTGGCACATGGGAATAGTCAGGACTTGATGACTTTGGTTGGTTTAGCAAGAAACTGTGTGAAAATGAGAATCGCTCAGTTGTGCCTGACTCTTTGCAACCCCATGGACTGTAGCCTTCCAGGCTCCTCTGTTCATGGAATTCTCCAGGCAAGAATACTGGAGTGGGTTGCCATTCCCGTCTCCAGGAGATCCTCCTGGTTCAAGGACTGAACCTGGGTCTCCTGCATTGCAGGCAGATTCTTTACCACCTGAGCCACCAGGGAAGCCCAAGAAGCTGTGTAGAAGCCCAAGAAGCCCAAGCTTCTCTCAGTTCCCATGACTGTGTTGTGTTGGTTTTACTCAATAGCTGAGCTGTGTTGATTTGGGTGGTTAATCTGGTCCACAAGACACTAGGACTCTAAACCCGAAGTAAAAGCTTTTCTTCATTCTTTTACTATTATTTTTGAACCCATCTGTTGCTGTTTGCTGCTGCTGCTGCTGCTAAGTCACTTCAGTCGTGTCCGATTCTGTGTGACTCCATAGACGGCAGCCCACCAGGCTCCCTCGTCCCTGGGACTCTCCAGGCAAGAACACTGGAGTGGGTTGCCATTTCCTTCTCCAATGCATGAAAGTGAAAAGTGAAAGGGAAGTTGCTCAGTCATGTCCGACTCTTCGCGACCCCCTGGACTGCAGCCTACCAGGCTCCTCCGTCCATGGGAGTTTCCAGGCAAGAGTGTTGGAATGGGGTGCCAATCTTTCTGGGCAGCCAGATGTTAGAGCGCTTCACTTGGTCTGTCTGTCTGTCTTGGCAGGGAGAAGGACCAGCAGCAGGATCTCACCCTGGCCCCATCCTCACTCACCAGCTGGGTGGCTGTGTTGCTGTGTGGGTCCTTCCAAGTAGAGTTCACAACAGCCGGCCTCCCTGCCACTTGCCTGGCTCTCTCCAGCCCATCTTCCACAAAGCCTCCAACATGATCTTCATACTTCACACTTCTTTCCCTGAAACCCTTTGGCTCCTCACAGAGTACAAATGGCAGACTCAAAATCGGGCTTCCCGCCCACCTCTCCAGCATCATCTCGCCATTGCCCCCACCTCTGACAGGGTGTGTTGTGGGCTGTGGCCATGGAGAACCATCTTCCATTTCCAAGACACACCGTGATCTCTCCGACCTCTGTGCCTTTGGAAATAAGCTCTGCCTGGATAGCCCTTCCCTTCTTCTCTGCCAGGAAAGCTCCTCCTTATTTTTTGAGACCCCAGAAGAAATGTCACTTCCTCCAGGACATGTCACCTCCCCATATCGGGGGGCCAGTCCCCAGTACGTGTCTTTTGCTGTGTTGAAGCCTGTAGTATTGCTGTCAACGTGTGGTATTTTATTGTTTATTCCATATTCTGTCTCCCCTCTTCCAGACTGAGCCTTTGGGAGGCAGGCCCCTTACCTTAGGCATCTTACCTTGTTGTTACCTAGCACAGAGCTGATATTGATCAGGATTTGTTGACTGAAGCGTTCATATTGATGTGTGGATCATTATCCAAGCACCAAGCACCTCCCCACCCTCCCCCAAAACCCCTCACAGCAGGCAGTATGCCTTTGTGCCCCCCTGCCCCACCAAGCCTCAGACCCACCCTGTCCTCATCACCTCCGTGCTTCTTAGTAAAAACCATTTCCTGTTTTCCTGCTGAAGACGATGAGTAAGAGCAGATTCACTTTTGTATTTTGACATACTGTCACATTTTTTGGCGTGGCAAAATATGGTACCAAGAGCTTAAAACATTAACTTTTCTGGAGGGAGGGGAGTGCTGACCTTGTTCAGAGTGGGATTCTAGTGTCACTGGTCTGTCTTGGGATGGTTAGAATAAGATGTGTGTGACTTCAGAGCTCAGCCTTGTCCCATGACTGTGTCTATGATTTCTAGAATGTCCTTCACTGGTCCCCAGTTTCATTGTCAGGAATGGGCACAGAGAACACCAGAAGGCGGGTGTAAGGATGAAATGAAATAATAAATGCAGAATTTTTCATGGCACATGGTTCTCATTTGCTTACTGTTGGATGAATCAAAGTCTTGTCACTTCAGATTTTACTGGCCTGTAAACCACAGTGATACTACCCCTTTATTTTTATTTAAGAATCACTCCTAAAGTTACCAAAATTAATGTGTAATTGGGTGTCACTCTTGCATAATCAGTGAACACTCTTAGCCTACAAAACTGAGTCTAATATCTCAATTTCCAAGGGTGAGAACACTGTCTCCATTCTTTTTCATCCTAGCTGCTAAACCATACAGGCTTCTCAACATGGAAATTATGCCTAAAACTTGTCTTCCCATAGACAATGGGAGTGTAAATGACCAAAACATAAAATATCCTGGTTGTCCAACTTCCTATTCTGTCAGGAGTCTAGGAATGTATGCTTTGAAATGAAGAAATCCATGAATAAGATTCACATGATACAAATCTTTGTGATACAAATGTGATACAAATCTCTGTGGTGAAGTATTTGAGAGAACTAGGGGGCTAGTAGCGTAAAATAAACTTGTGGTCAAATCTTTAACATATTTTAGAGAATTGGGAGGCTTATAGCATAAAATCTTGAAAATAATATCAATTGTGAGAGGAAAGCACAAGTGAGATGTGGACTTCTCAGCCCAGCCCGGGCAAGTGCTGTGTGACCTTGGGTTTCTCACACAATGTCTCTGAGTCTCCCTTTCTCCTGAGTGAAATGTGTAGGCATACTTCCCTTGAAATATCCATCCCATGTCCTGAGATCACAATAAAAAGTCATCTCAAGGGCCTTCCCTGTTGGCTGAGTGGTGAAGAAGTCGCCTGCCAATGCAGGAGGCCCAGGTTTGACCCCTGATCCGGGAAGACCCCACGTGCTGTGGAGCATTTAAGCCCGTGCACCACAGCTGTTGAGCCTGCACTCTAGAGCCCGGGAGCCCCAGCTACTGAGCCCACTCGCCACAGCTGCAGAAGCCCCCGCACCCTGCAGCCCATGCTCCGCAGTGAGAGAAGCCACCTCAACGAGAAGCCCGAAACTCGGGAATAGCGCAGCAGCTGGAGAGTAGTCCCGGCTTTTCCCAACTGGAGAAATGCCCACGCAGCGCCAAAGACCCAGATGGCCACAAAGAAAACAAATACAGAAAATGATTTTAAAAAGTCAGCTCATGATAGTATAAAATGCAATATATACATTATAATTTCAGGTTACAATCTAATCCTGCCAGTTTATTTTGGGGAACAGCAGTTCGCTTGAACTAATTGTAAAACAGTTTTGTGCAGTGAGAGCTGTTGTATCCTTTACATGATCTAAACGAGTTAGTATGTTGCCAGAAAGTTAACAATGTATTCCTTATTCTTAGGTCAAATCAAATTTTATTGTCATTATGTCTAAAGAAACATTTATGAGAGAATCTCAAAAACTTCTAGGTCCCTTGAGATTTGGTTTGAGCAGATGACTGCAGTCCCAGGGCTGTTTGACTTGCAGAACTGGTTAATGATTTTCTTGGGGGTGGGGAGAGTTCAGAGCCCTTTGTGCATGAACTGTTTTGATCCACGTCGAACAGAAATGTTCTTGGTATGCACAGTCGAGATGTTCAGGGGTTATGGAACTGGAAGCAGATTACAAGATGATGGATGTGACAGGCACGTTAATTTTGTTTGGTCTTGCATCCTGACCTCAGAGGGCCCTTCATATAGCTCTCCGGGTAACATGAACTTTATTCCGTAGATTCTTGGGCTGGGTGATTAATCAAGCAGGCTTGAGGGTTTGACGTGTTCACATGGAATGTAGCAGGTGTGTGAGGGAGGGGGTCAGGGGCCATGCACTTCTGCCCCCCAGCAGCCGGGGAGAGCTGATGATCGTAGTCACAAATAAGCCTTGCTCTTTTCTTGCTGGACTTTTTTTCATTTTTTAATGTTTCCAGGGTGATTGAAATAAAATATTTTACGGGGTCCACCAAGGTGGACAGTTCTGGTGGAGTCAGGACCCACATCGGAGGGAAAGCAGTCTGGTTTACAGGCATTTCTCAGCAGAGTCTACTCCTCTGATGCTGTAGTCTCCAGGAAATCGCCCCACTCTTGCTTCAGGTGGCAGCCAGAAACAGATCTCCCTCCACGGGGGACCTCTACAGCCCGGAGGTGTGAGAGTAACGGCTTCCCCTCCATTCTGCCGAGACGTGTTTATAAGCTCTGATGTGATTACATTAAGATGCGCTGGCATCATCAGACCTCCCAATAATGTACGTCTGTCCTTGTAGATAATCCAAGTCGGCAGCTGTTTATCATCAAGGGCAATGTGCAGAGGAGATGAAAGTGGGTTTCAGATGCACATTGGATGCACACAAGTGCAACATTATCTGAGGTGATTTCTGATGGTGTCCTTGGACCTGCCCCCAGCTGTCTACACCAAGTCTGATTCGATTTGTCTGGCATTTTCCCTAGTACTGAACTGGGAAAGGTTTCAAGGGGACAGCACTGTGCCCCCTGGTTCTCTGGGATTTTTCACACTCAAGAAGTATATTGTTTAAGCTTGTGCCTGCTTTTAAGACAAGAGGCTATAACTGGAAAGGTCAAGCACACTAGTGAATAAAAATGGCTGTCCCACCATCTCCACGTGGCCCTTAACCTTGAGTTCACGTGCACTCAGTCATGTCCGACTCTTTGTGACCCTATGGACTGCAGCCCACCAGGCTCGTCTGTCTGTGGAATTTCCCAGGCAAGAATACTGGAGTGGGTTTCCATTGCCTTCTCCAGGGGATCTTCCTGATCCAGGGATCGAATCCGCGTCTCCCGCATTGGTAGGCAGGCAGAGTCTTTATCACTGAGCCATCTGGGAAGCCCCGTTAACCATGAGAGCAGGGTATAAAGCTGGGAGCCTGGCTGCAGTCACAGCGAGAGAACTTAACCTCCACTTTGCTTTGCCTGATGTCTGAGTCAGGGACAGACACACTCCAACCCCTTCTCTCGCCCCATCTAACCTCTCTTTTGCATAACTACATTATGTATCAAAATCTTGAATTAAAAAAAAAAATGGCAGGCTAAAGTGGTTGACATTTTTCATATTTACTGTAGGTTCCATTGATCACATAGGCATCATGAAGAAGCCAGAATTTTAGAGCGTGAAACTGACATGGCCCAGGGCTGCAAAGGCAGAATTTGTATTTGGCTGCCCTTGGAGCACAGCCTGGCTTCAGGGAAGACTCTGAAGACATTGACTCTGATAACTGAAGCTCACCACTTCTAGAGCCAGATTTTTTTAATTAATGTAAATTGATATCTGATTTTTTCCAGGTTAGGACAGGTCAGAGACTTGGCGTGGAGGCATTCTGAATCTACTATGCAGATCTAAGAAAATGAATCCCACACACTGGAGCAAAATCATCATGAGAATGAGTTCCTACATTTTCTTCTTTTAAAAAAAAAATTAATCTTACTACATATACATAATCTTTAGCCTCTTTAGTCCTTGTCCCCTGAAATATTCTGAATAAAAACTTGGGCACATGATTCCAATATATATTAGGTTCAGACAACACTGTTTGATTCCACTTATACAAGGTATATAGGATAGTCAAGTTCACAATGTCAGAATGTACGTTGGTAGATGCTGGGGAGGGGAGGGGGAATGGGAGATTAGTGTTTAATAGGGACAGAGTTTCAGTTTGGGAAGGTGGAAAATTTAGGGAGATGGGAGATGTTGAGACTTGCACCATAATGTGAATGTACTTAATGCCACTGAATTGTATAGTTAAATATGGTTAAAACAGTGTGTTTTATATGTTGTGACTTTTACCACAATAAAAACATGGATTAAAAAAAGTTGGTCACTGAAAGCCAGAGCTATCTGCCCATAAGGTCCTTAAGAATTGATCTTAGCGTAAGGAAGCAAGATAATGTCATATATCCTTCAAGTACATTAAAGTTAAATATGCTTTGAGAAAGGTAGATAGGATTCAGTGAGGTTTATTAGGGCAAAACCTTAACTGTCTATAAAATGTGTTCTGTGCTTCAGTTGCTTTATCTGTGAAATAGGACAATTGCAGGACCCTCACAGGATAGGGGTGAGGATTAATGAGTTAATATTTGTAGTGCTTACAGGAGGACCTAGATCAGAGACAAAATAAAAGTTCTTAGTTTTTAAATATAACTATATAAAGAACTTTTTCATGGCCCCCCTGCCACTGGGACTACTGTGGTCTTTTATAATTTCTCAATTCCATTTGCTTATGCAAAGGGAAGGGAATTGGCTTCCCTGATGGCTCAGACGGCAAAGCGCCTGCCTGCAATGCAGGAGACTCGTTTGATCCCTGGGTCAGGAAGATCCCCTGGAGAAGGAAATGGCAACCCACTCCAGTACCCTTGCCTGGAAAATCCCATGGACGGAGGGCCCTGGTAGGCTACAGCCCATGGGGTCACAAAGAGTTGGACACAACTGAACGACTTTCTTTTCCTTTTCTTTTTTGCTGACATGAGTTGTTCACTCTACAAATGAGTGCTTTTCCACAGAATTTTACTTGGGAATAAAAAGCAGTAGGCATATGAATATGGAAACCTTATATGTTTTATGTAAATGAGCAATTTTATCCCTTATTCTATACTTTAAACTGTTGTGGAGTTGACAAATCTAGGCAATTTTGTTTAATATCTCTATTTGTATTCCAATTTCCATGTGGCTCCTTTATCATAAGATCTCAGCTTTACAATTTTAAAGTTGATTTGGGGGAATGCTACTTCTCTCTGGCTGATGAGTGTAGTCCCATGTCGAGATTTAAATGTGAACCTTCCTTGACATCCACATAAACCAGACAGCATTTTATTTAATATCCAGTTCTGTAATAGGTTATATATACAAGCTTGGTTTTTGCTACTTTGAGATTTTAAGGACAAATTAAGACAGAATTCTTTGTGAAAGACTCCAATCCATACATATTTAGGTCTCAGTCGTTTCACATTTTTCCTTCATTTTTTTTTTTTTTAACCCGAGGTAGAATATTCTCCTCCTGCATTGTACATCAGGTAGGCAGCCTTGGCTCTGGAATGGTCATCTCCTTTGACCATTCGTGTGACTGTTAGTGATCACCTAGGCTTGGCCAGCATCATTTTTTAATTAAAAAAAATCTATTTATTTGACTGTGTCAAGTCTTAGTTGCCTCATGGCATGTGGGTTCTTAGTTCCCCAACTGGGTATTAAACCCGTGTCCCCCACACTGCAAGGCAGATTCCTAACCACTGGACCACCAGGAAAGTCCCTTAGCTGACATTATTCATTTCATTTGTGACCTAGACTTGCTATATGGATAAATCATCCTGAAATTTAAAGGCTTCCAATACTCCTCTTGTGTAATATGACAGGAGTTTTCCCTCTAAGAGCTAGAAAGAGGAGATATTATTCAATTTTTTAAGAAGATTTATGTTGAACACTGAAAATCCTCATGTTGATAACTTGCTTTCACATACTGAAGGGTCTAGAATACTTAAGAAGTTAATTCATATGGTGTTTTTCTAGTTAGAGGAGTTTACATTCCTATCCTGGAATGCGCCTTCTCATTTCACACATGAGTGTTTATACGTTCCATATTCTGCTGATGGAGTGGAAGTTGGAACAACTCCTTTGAAAAAGGATTTGGCCCAGCAGTTCCACCCCTTGTTGTGTACCTAACAAAGTGTGTACCACTGTTTACACCAAAAGATGAGACTGTGCATAGCAGCACTGTTTGGAAGAGCCCAAGCTGGAAACTCTCCAGATGCCCACGGAGAGTGGAATGGATAAATAAACTTTGCACAGTCACAGGATGGAATGAACAAGCTCTAACTACATGCAGCAACATGGATAAATCTTTGTAGACTCAACTTCCAACCTATAGGATTCCATAGGACGGGTAGAAACAGTCAAACACAGCTGGAAAGTCTGGGGCTAGTGCTTCCCTTGGGAGAAGCAGCAGGGTTTGAATGGGGTCCTGACACTAGCGTGCTGGTGAATGTTCAGCTGCTTAATCTGGATGCCAGCCGTGCGGTGCATTCAATTTGTGAAAATTCACCCACCTGTATGCACATGATCAGAGCACCGTACCATTTGTATATTTCTTTGAAAAGTTGGGTTTTTCAAAAGTGCTTTGGATTCATTTACTCTAATGCTGGGAAAGATTGAGGGCAAGGGGAGAAGGGGGCGACAGAGGATGAGGTGGTTGGATGGCATCACCAACTCGATTGACATGAGTTTGAGCAAACTCTGGGAGACGGTAAAGGACAGGGAAGCCTGGTGTGCTGCAGTCCATGGGGTCACAAAGAGTCAGACAAGTGTGTATCACCCTTTGCAGGATGGGACCTCCTGCAAGAGCTCACAGCCAAGAGCAGGACAGGTTTTCCCGGAAGCCACACTTCTGCCTCCTGTCTGTCCCACACTGTTCTCCCCTAAGAGCCGCTCCAGGAGCCCCTGCTGCTTCCCACCTCCTTGCGTCTGCTTCTGCTGCACTTGCCCCAAAGCTCTTACCTGACTAGCTCTTCAGATACTTTTCTGCCAGAGGAAAGCATAGGCAGAACACTGACATAAATTGCAGTGGTATTTTTTCAAATCTATCTGCTAGAGTAATGGAAACAAAAGCAAAAATAAACAAATGAGGCCTAATTAAACTTAAAAGCTTTTTCACAGCAAAGGAAACCATAAACAAAATGAAAAGACAACCTACAGGATGAAAGAAAATATTGGCAAATGATAGGACCAACAAGGACTTAATTTCTAAAATATGCAAACAGCTTACACAGCTCAGTATCAACAAAACGAAACAACCCAATCAAGAAAAGGGCAGAAGACCTAAATAGACATTTTTTTCAAAGAAGGCCTGCAGATGGCCAACAGGCACATGAAAAAATGCTCAGCATCACTCATCATCAGGGAAATGCAAATCAAAACTACGATGAGGTATCACCTTATTCCAGTGAGAATGGCTCTCATTAAAACATCTACAAATAATAAATGCTGGAGAGGGTGTGGAGAAAGGGGGACCCTTCCACACTGTTGCTGGGAGTGTAAATTCATGCAGCCATTATGGAGAACAGTGTGGAGGTTCCTTAAAAAACTAAAAATAGAGTTATCATATTATCCAGCAACCCCACTCCTGGGAAAATATCTGGAAAAGACAAAAGCTCTAATTTAAAAAGATACATGCACCCTAGTGTTCATGGCAGCATTATTTTAGTAGCAAGATGTGGAGGCAACCTAAATGTCCACTGACATGAATGGATAAAGATGTGATGTATGTGTGTGTATATATATGTGTACACACACACACGCACAATGGAATATTAGTCATTAAAAAGAATGAAGTAATGCTATTTGCAGCAACATGGATGGGCCTAAAGATTATCCTACTAGGTGAAGTAAACCAGACAGAAAGACAAATATCATATGATGCCACTCGTATGTGGAATCTAAAACATGATACAAACTTATTTATGAAACAAATAGATTCACAGGTAGAAAACAAATGTGTGGTTAACAAAAGGGAAGTGGAGGTGGGGGAGAGGGATAAATCAAAAATTCGAGATTAACTTGTATATATACTGTGTGCATGCTAAGTAGCTTTAGTCATGTCTGACTCTGTGCGACCCTATGGACTGTAGCCTGCTAGGCTTCTCAGTCCATGTTCTCTAGGCAAGAATACTGGAGTGGGTTGCCATGCCCTCCTCCAGGGGATCTTCCAGACCCAGGGACTGAACCTGAGTCTCTTATGTCTCCTGCATTGGTGGGCAGGTTCCTTACCACTAGCACCACCTGGGAAGCCCCCATATATACACTACTATGTGAGAAATTAACAGCGAGGTCCTGGTATATATATAGCACAGGAACTATAGTCAGTATTTTGTAATAACCTATAATGGAAAATAATCTGAAAAAATACATACACACATAACTGAATCACTTTGCTGAGACACTGTAAAGTGACTATGAGTGAGTGAAGTTGCTCAGTCGTGTCCGACTCTTTGCAACCCCGTGGATGGTAGCCCACCAAGCTCCTCTGTCCATGGGATTCTCCAGGCAAGAATATTGGAGTGGGTTGCCATTTCCTTCTCCAGGGGATCTTCCCAACCCAGGGATTGAACCCAGGTCTCCCGCATTGCAGGCAGACGCTTTAACCTCTGAGCCACCAGATGTGTATAAGAGACAGGGCCATGGAGAACCATCTTCCATTTCCAAGACACACCGTGATCTCTCCGACCTCTGTGCCTTTGGAAATAAGCTCTGCCTGGATAGCCCTTCCCTTCTTCTCTGCCAGGAAAGCTCCTCCTTATTTTTTGAGACCCCAGAAGAAATGTCACTTCCTCCNCCAGGGAAGCCAAAGTGACTATACATCAATTTTTAAATAATGAGCAAAAATCCTTTTCAGATGTTCTCTGACCCCACCCAGTGACCCCACTCTTTGTTCCTTACTCTTGAAGATAGTTCCATTCCCACCTATAAGCCTTCCTCATTCTCCCCAGCTAGTGCATGAGCTCTGAGCAGAGGAGTCTCTTGTTTTAAATTCTTTGAATCCCTAACCCCTGGTACCCATACCTGCAGGAGCTTATATGTTAATTGCATGAGTTCCATTGGCTGGATACCCCTAAATCCCCAAATCCAATAAGACACAGTCCCCCTTATTGACTCTCACTACTCACTGGCAAGCTGACCACAAAGTAGCAGAAGGAAAATTTATTAAAAGAAGGAAACATTTTGTGTTCCTCAGCAGCAGTTTTTAGTAACCTCGGGAACTACTGTCTCAGTGTCTGCAGGAAGCCTGGTGCTCAGCCTCCTCCAGGACCCAGTATGTACATATCCCTCCCTGGGATCTGGATTCCTGCTTCCACTCCATTTTCTCCCTGCCATGCCAGGATGCTCAGAGCTCTCCCGCATCCCAGGATGGTGGGGCTCAGGTCCATGTGCTCTGGAGCAAGACAGACCTGGGTTCAGGGATGCACTCTGCTCTAGTGAGACTTTCTGGAACATTCCAGAAGGCCTCTCTTTGTCAGGTTGTCCTTTCCTGTTATGGCTCAATCCCTCTGTGACTCAGAGACTCTCACTGAGACGGAACGGCTGTGTTTCTTCACAGTACTGTGCTCACCGGCCTCCTCTTCCCTTGATGCTGGTTTCTGCCCAGGACCAGAGAGGAGAGCAGCCAGAAGATGCTCGATCCTCCTGCCCCATCTCCATATCCTGCCATTTCTTGGCACAGCGATTACTCCAGCGTCCTAGAGAAACTTCTTCTTGTTCCTGGCCAGACACAACCATGTCTGGAAATGGATTCTCATTAAGTGGCAAGGATAGGTTCTACCCTCTTTTTTTTTTTTTTTTTTAAGCAAACCTGCA
Source organism: Cephalophus harveyi (assembly GCA_006410635.1). Lineage (NCBI taxonomy): Eukaryota > Metazoa > Chordata > Mammalia > Artiodactyla > Bovidae > Cephalophus > Cephalophus harveyi. Next base: position 48,527 of record SJYT01029290.1, on the reverse strand, counting down.
CTCTCTAGAGTCCTTAAAAGACTCTCGGCCACCTACCTGTGGTTTTGCCAGGGCAGTGGTTACCAAGCCTTTTCCCCTAGGTTCCGTTTATGGTACACAGCCGAACATCAAATGTACCTCTACCCCCTCCCTTTAGTTAGCAGCATTCGGTTATGCTTCCTTGAAGGAGAGCCTCAAAATTTAGGATAAATAGAGGTACAAAAAGAAGTCTAGTTTGTTGGATTTATTTTTTTTTTTAACATGGGGCAGGCTAGCACAATTGAAATTGGATTTTAGTGTAAAATATGTTTCTAGGTTTCTAGTCGGCATGCTTATTAGGTAGAGAAGAGGCAACATATTTAGATATTCTTAGGACTGTGGAATATCATGAAGTTTTCAACAGTATAACTGTATCCAGATTCTTGAGAATTTACAGGAAGGCATCTATGGAATTGTTAAAAAAATGTTAACTAAATCCAAAATATGTAATGTGCGTCCAAGATTGTAAATGCCATGGATCTTAGTTTTATCTTTTTCTAATAATTGAAAGCTATGTTGTCTTACTTTATAAAGTAATAGTCACTGAAAGGTGACTGTGTAAAGCAGGTCAGAATGTTCTGTATTCATTCCTCCAGCAAATACTTAAGAGTCTTTACTGTGGTCAGTGCTATGCTGGGCACTAGAGTGTGGCTGAGGTTTTAAAAATAACGAACATATTCAAGTGTATCTGGTATTACTTGCGTCACCATGCAGATGTTTCTAACATACATAAATCCAAATAGCGCCATCAAAGAGAAAAAGCTAAAATATATTCAGCATAGCAGATAAATAAGGAATGTGAAGGAGAGTGTGGAGAATTTTCATTTTGCAGGTCAGCCTGGGACCTTAATGTGTGCTTGCTCGCATCTTGGATGTCGATCCCATTACAGCCCACATTTCTAATACGCCAGCATCCTTAGCTGTGCCTGAGGAAGGGGCAGTCATCACGCATGTGTTTATGAGCAGCCCGGGTATGAGCAGTGGAGTTAAAAACATGCCAGAATTGTCTGTGAATCCTACGAGTTTGGAGTCAGAAAATGCATTGGATTTTATTGCTGAAAGGAACCTAACACATCCCAGCTCCCACGTTTTGCAGACTCTAAACTGTGTCTGTGTAGTGCTTACATGTGTTATGAGTTAAGTCACTTTCGAGGCTCAAGAGTCCAGAATGCTGATGTGAGCAATGGTTCCAGCAGGGCAGGCCAGACTAGTGAAGTAACACTAACCAGTCTATGTTGCTTGGATGCTGGGCAGGTCCTAAAGAAGTTTCTGAATTCCCAAGTTGCTGGGCCACTCGACTTCTGAGAACAAAATGTCTCTGTGCTGGGCTGTTGGGCTGCAGAGGGCTTCAGCATCGCCTGCGTTGGCGCCAGGTGTGTCTACCTGGGGTGGCCCCTTCCAGTGACTCAAATTTTGGGAATGTGAAAGGGCCGTATAACTCCCCTCAACATTTTTCTCAGACCTAGTTTAAAATTTGAGAGTATTTTCAAAATGAAAATTATCCATATCTACTGGTAGACATATTCATGAATATAGGTAAGTTAAAAAGGAAACCATCAGATAATACTGTGTAATATTTTGATGGCTTTGAGTGTATGTACATATATAAACATAAGTACATACAAGACCATATTATGGACTGAAGGTGTGTATTCCTCCCCCCACATTCCTGGGTGGAAACCCTCACCCCCAATGTGCTGAATTTGGAGATAGGACCTTTACAGAAGTAATTAAGGTTAAACGAGGTCGTAAGAGTGGGCCCTGATTTGATAGGGTTAGTTTCCTGATGAGAAGAGATGCCAGCATGCTCGATTTCTCTCTCCGCATGAAAGTAAAGAGGAAAGCTTGTGAGGTGCAGCAAGAAGGCGGCAGTGTGCAAGCCAGGAAGAGAGTCCTCACCAGGCAGCAAATGTGCTGGCATCTTGATCTTAGATTTCCCAGACTCCAGTCCATAAGAAATAATTTTTTGCTGCTTCAAATCCCTCAGTCTGTGGTATTTCATGAGTATTGCACGAAAAGGTACACTAATGAGCATTTTTCTCAGAAAACAACAGATGTATGTCCCATTATATTGTAGCATCTCATTTTTCATTCATCGGCCACCTATTTGTTCTACTTCAATTCTTGAGTTGTTTCTTTCTTTAACAGCAGTAACTCCATCAGGTCTGACAAATAAAACTGGGGTGAGTATCAAAAGTGCTGCTAAGAAGGAAGCCTATGGTTAGGATGGGAATGGTCATTTTAAAGCATAGTGAAAAGGACTTCCCTGGTGGCTCAGATGGTAAAGAATCTGCCCGCAAGGAAGGAGACCTGGCTTTAATCCCTGGGTTGGGAAGATCTCCTGGAGAGGGGAATGGCTACCCACTCCAGTATGCTGGCCTGGAGAATCCATGAACAGAGGAGCCTGGTGGGCTACATGGGGTCACAAAAAGTTGGACACAACTAAGCAATTAACACTTTCACTTTCAAAAATACATCGGGGGCGGGATATGTCCTCAGTACACATGGAATACACATGCATTCTATGATGGGCATGACTGTAATGAAAAATGTGCCACATAACATGTGAAATGTGCTGTGGCTGTTAGCCAGAGGAAGAAAAATGATCACAGAGAGAGAAACCCAAGGGTGTGGCATTGTATCAGTTGGGGTTGAATACCACAGTAAGTCCCCAGAAATAAAATACCTTTTCTCTCTTACCTTCGGACATACCTGAAGTTTACAGTTGATTGTTGCTGTCAGCCTGGTGTCCAGCATGACATGGATGTCATCTTCTGGGCATAAGCAGACATCGGTAGATCAGGACTGAAGTTCAGAACAGGAGCTCACTCAGCAACCTGGAGGAAAACCCCACAGGCTAAAGGGAAGCGCTGCTATCCCTTGGGAGGAACCAGTCCAGCAGAGGGACTTAGGGAGGCACTCCTCCCTAAGCAAGGCACTCGTCCCCAGCCTTGCTCAGCCGTGTCCCCCAAGTGGGCGTCAGAAGAAAGCAGACTCTGGAGGATGACAAAGCCAGCTTCAGAACTCCGCACCCCTGCCTCTGGGGCTTGTAGTGCTTCTACAAGTTGTTAAACCCAATGAGCCCCTGACATATAGCCTGCTTTTGTGGGAAAATCACGAACACAGGGTAATTCAGAGCTGGAAAATGATGAGTGCCGTCAGATCCTAAACGCAAAAATGTTTTGGAACAACCTTAACAGATACCTTTCATTTACATATTCCTTCCTAAATATGCAAAATGTGTGTTAGTGTTAGTTGCTCGGTCATGTCGGACTCTTTGCTACCACCATGGACTGTAGCCTACCAGGCTCCTTCATCCATGGGATTCTCCAGGCCAGAATATTGGAGTGGGTTGCCATTTCCTTCTCCAGGGGATCTTCATGACCCAGGGATCAAACCCACGTCTCCTGCGTTGTAGGAGGATTCTTCACCATCTAAGCCACCAGGGAAGCCTGCAAAATAGTGACAGATAATAGTTTTGCCTACTTTGAAAGGAGCTCTTTAAAAATAATACATTTAAAAATTGAAGTGATTAGAAAGCATTATGCCTAGTGTAATTGGCAGCTTTTCCCCCCTCCCTTAGAGGTAACTAATGGCGCATCTAATAAAAGGCATCTTAGAATTGATGAACTACAGTAGCCTCTTGTTATAACAGGAGAAGCAGGTGGTTTGTTGAGACCCTGAAAGTCTCTGCCTGTGAAGGGACAATGATGTCACAGGTGATCGAGGGTTCAAGGTCCCTCTGAGCCTGCCCATCCCCAGAGGGAGAGGTATGGTGGCCCCTGTCAGTAGTAGCTACCCTGCAGACTTCTCCTGATACAAGTGCCCAGGCAAACATTCCAACAGTAAAGGCACGAGGGTACAGAGTGTACTTAGTCATGGCTTTTGGGTCATAACCTATTTGTTACGTATATATATATATGTGTGTGTATGTGTTTGTGTATCGTGTACCTGTCTTTATACACATGCATACTCACTTATGCATACATGTATGTTAAAGGTTTTTGTCGTTGTTCAATTACTAAGTCGTGTCCACTCTTTGCAACCTTACGGTGGTTCCAGGCTCCTCTGTCCTCCACGATCTCTCAGAGTTTGATAGCTCTGTGACATGATATACATAAGTTGCTATACATGCACTCTCACAGACACACATTGTTTGACAGCCTGCTTTTTATAAATGTATGTTTGCTCTTTCTGTGTAATTACATATTCTCCCTGACACCTTTGTATGTGATCGCAGGGAATCCTTTTGTATGGATTTGTACTGCTTTAATCACTTGTGTTATGAAACGATTTCTTCTCGCTATTTGAAGAACATCCTTGTGGCCCAGCTGTTTGCAAACCTGTAATTTTATTAACCAGATCCTCACAGGTGCCTGTTTGTGGTTCAGACTTGGCACAGCAACAGGCCCGCTGTTGCATGTTCACTGGTTTTTGTTAATGTGTGTGCAGGTTAAAGGACCAGCATATGGGTTAGGATGGAGGTTATGGGTTTGATGTTAAGCTCAAACCCTAGAATCACCCATTCCTGGCTGATAACCTTAGGCTAGGTGTCTTAACCTCTCTGGACCTTAGTTTCCTCATTTGTAAATTGAGCCTATGACATCTGCTTCATAGAATGGCTAAGGTAATAACATAAGGTGTTATCAAGTGCCTGACAGGTGGCAACCCCTAGGTCAGTGTTACTCCAGCTTAGAAGGCAAGGGGATAGACAAAAACACCATGCTGATACAGCCCCAAAATTTTGAGAGATGACAGAGGGTATATGACAGATGGTGCTGTTCACTGACTACTAATGCCTTTGGTCCTTAGTTTTCATGGGTCGACCAAAATAAAGGAGAGGAATAAAATTGTGTCTACTCTGTAGGTACAGCTGCCATCAAGGAGGCGATTTCTGCAGTTGCCCGGAGTCTGCACTTGGCTTAATGCTCCACTGTCACCATCTTCAAATTTTTAATTTTGAATAGTGGCTCCATATTTTCCTTTTGCAATGGGCCCCACAGATTAGGTCCTGCCCTAAGATTGTTAGGGGTGTGAAATGAGAGCTTACAAAATACTACATAAGACTTGACAACCATTAGATGGATAAATTATTTTCTTTTTATAAACAGAGACCATCATGATCAGTGCACTTTAGATGTCATTTCATTATTCAAAAGTATGAAATAAATCTGCAGTTAGTCTCACTGTGCAAGTAAAGAAACTGAGGCCCAAGCAGTTGAGTCACCCAGAAAAATCACTGAGCTTATAAATGCAGAACTTGGATTCGAATCCACCCCACTGACCTGTGCTGAGTTTTAGTTCCCTTCTTCCTTTCCAAGGAACCTTTCTGTAAAACCCAGTGTTTTAGTGTCCTTGATACTCATAGGCAGCACAAGGCTCATTCCCAGCAGAGGTTTCAAAGCCCCTCAGAGAAACTCCAGAACTCCCCCCTGACCTGGAACCTGTCAGGGATACAGCAGACAGGACAGCCCCTCTTCTCACCCCCATCTGGCCCCTCCTGTCCCCATGCCCGCTCAGCATCCCTGGCTCAGAGTTCTGTTGGCTGGTTCAATCTGACCAGCCTGGGGCCAGTCCAGCTTGGCTTCCTCTGACTGCTAATACGCTTGGCTTCTAATGGCTAGCATCCAACAGAGACCTCTGAACCACCATGAGAATCAGCGGAAGATAGGCTGGTGTCGGGTCCTGGGAAAGAGGCTGCGGGAGACGTCTATTTCCAGCAGACCAAGGACATGGCCATCTGTCCTGTGGCAGGGAGCCCTGGCTCTCCTGCAGTGCCAGGCCGTGATCTGCTCTGCTCACTCTTTTCTCTGCCAGAGAAAGAGAGAGCCATTCCAGTACACCACTAGCAAGCAGGTATATGGCTTGGTACAGGGCAGATCCAGGGCAGGTCTGCCTACGACGTGTAGACTCCAAGCAGGGAAGTTCATACTTGAGCATTTCGTCCCTTGGATAACTGGATTTGAATCTGGAGTGTGACAATGAGACTGTTTGTTGTTTCACAGCAATTCCCTAAGTGGCTGTTTGCTCAAGACTTGTGTAGTGTGAACAGAGATTTGGGGGAGGGGAAGAAGCCATCTGCTCTGGAACAGTCTTCCAATTACATGATCAAATTACTGCAGAGCAAAATGGAGGGAGTCCAACAGAAAGTTCCTGTCTGGTGCATGCAGCCCAAGCCCTCTCTCAGGCCATTGTGTTGACATGGAGACCCACACGCAGCTTTCAGAGCCAAGGCCGTGATAACTAGGAATATGCGCAGGAGGCAAGCGGAGAAAGCCAAGGAGGAGAGAGGCAGGGTGAGCTTTCCTGCCGCTCAGCCAAGTGAAACCATCTTGAATTTGAATTATAAAGTGAACTTTTTTCTTGCTTTAGAGATACACTTCTCCGATTACAATTAATTTATCATCTCACATGAAAAAGTCGTGTCTTTTTATAAATGACATTCGTGATTTTTATTTGTTGATATTGTATTCAGGTTCTTAAATCTATTCATCTCCTTGAAAATTTGAGAACCATTTTCTAATTTCATAAATGTGGCCTGTGTCAATTTGCGAAACATCCTTGGGTCTTATTTTTTCTTCTAAATATGTGTGGTTTTTTTTTTCTTCTTCTTCTTTTTCTTCTCTTTTTGCTATTAGGCATTCATGCAGCCTCACTTGCTGGGAAATGAGTTCACACATTTGGAGTTTCCAAGGAGAGTGCAGAGGAAGGAACTTGGAAAGAAGATGCTCTACAGGGACTTTAACATGACAGGCTGGTAAGAGCATGCCGCCCTCTGCCTGGGCACTGCCACAGTGTCCGTGAAGGCAGCGTCACCGCCATGAAAAGGCACTTCTGCAGTTTGGATCAGGAGGTGCAGGCGGAGCCCTGGGCTGGTGGGGGAGGAAAAGGGTCTACCGCTTCCGCTGCTCTCAGATCTGGGTGTTGGTTTGCTTCTCTGCTCTCTGAGGCCCTCCCTAAGGATACTAGACCCACCGAGCTGATGTAATCCCCCACTTCACACAGAGCAGGAATTTGGGGGCTTTTAAAACACATTAAACTTGGTTTTTTTAGGTCACAGTTACTTAAGGAGGTAACAGGGCTCAAAGGAATGAGCCAAAGCTCTATTTGGCCAGACCAGCTTGAATTTGAATCATAACTCTGACCTTTCGGAATAGGCAGAGTTGGACAAACTACTTAACCCCTATGAGTTCAGTTTCCCATGAATAAAATGTAAAGAATACTGTCTGAAGGGTGGGTGTAAGGACCAGCGGTAATGAGCTGTCATTATTTCACCACCTTTCACCACAAAAGAGCTCTTGGCAGAGGGCATCTTATTCTCCAAACACACATACCTATATAAGGCCCCCAAACTATTTCTGTGGGTCAGTAGTTAACATTGACTAAGACCTCATCTGTTTATTCCAGCTGAAAATAGATATGATGATAAAGTACTGAAACTTCATAAGGTTGGTGTAAGGACGAAGCGAGGGGACAGTGCCTGGCACCAAGGAGCGTAGGGGAAGGTTTGCTCTAAGACCCTGCGATCCTGACTGGGGAGCCCCTCGACAGTCTAGAGGACAACAGAATGAGACAGTGGCCTCTTTCCTTGCCACACCCCCAACACAGGCTACAAAGTAGATTTCATTATCTCTTCTTGTTTGACCAAAATAGCTATAACAGATGGTCACAGCCCAAATTCCCATGGGGATGACTTTTAGGCTGAAAATCCACTCCAAGGGTATGTACTGTCTTAAAGGAATAGTCGAGCTACCCGGCCAGGATCAGAGGCTATCCTGAGGCATGTCCAGTTGTCCTTTGTCATCCAAAGAGATCCTCACGTATCCACCATTCTTCTAGAGCAGGGTCAGCAATTGCAGTCCGAGAACCAAATTCCAACCCCCGCCCCCCGCCCCCGCCACAACTACCTCTTCCGGTAAATAACTTTGAAAAGTACAGTCACATTCTTTTGTTTATGTTTGATCTGTCACTTCATGCGACAACAGAGCATTTGAGTGGTTGCAGCAGGGCTTTAAAAATACTTACTCCTGCTCTAAAACATGATTGGATTTATCAGAAAGGATTTACCATGTTTGCTGCTCTGAGCTCTGAAGTTTTGTTACTCCAGAATGGGTTTCCTTGCAAATGTATTTTTATTCAGTCAGCAGAATCAGCACTCCTTACAGAAAAGTTTCAGGTGAGGGTTCATGTAATTCAGAAAACTCTAGAGGCGTTTGGTCTGGTCTTTGTAGAATTTGGAAAGGTGGATTGAAAATCATTCCAGTTTAGAAACCCACGTGGTTATAAACACATAAACAAAAAGAGCAAAGTTAACAGACAGCGAGGAAAATGGCCAAAATCGGGGAAGGGTGTGGCTGTAGGAAGTCAGGCTGAGATGGTACCGGAGAGCATAATTGGGAATGTGGGAAGCCAGACAGAGAAATTGAGGTTTACTGTGAGACCCTGCTGGTTACACTTTTGTGTTGCTGAGGAGAATGAAATGATAAAAGCAATACTTTAGGAAGGTTATTATACAGTAAGAGAGGGAGAATGACCAGGAGAGAAAGCAGATTCAGATATCTAGAGAAAAATTTATCATAGAAATCTGGATATGAGATCTCCAGAGCCAAATAGAGGGATGGAAGCAGAAAGCAGAGAAAGCAAGGAAATAAGCAAGAAACTAGATGGTTTTGGTTAAGGGGCAAGTCATCAGTTACTCTAATTATAGTGGTCTGTCAGCCCCCAGAGGGGCAGCCCAGTGCCTCGTCCTGTGCCTGACATGCAGCTGACAGGCTGTGACGATTGGATGAAAGGTGTGATTGACAGAAGTGGGTGGGGGTGGCGGGCACACAGATGGTTGATGGGAAGGGCAGGAATGAGAAGCCAGCACACAAGCCATTCTGAGCTCGAGGCAAGGCTGTTTGTATTTTCTTTCTATGCCAGAAAGGCAAATTAGATCTCAGCAGTCACAACAAACTTGGTAAACAAATGGCTAAAGATTACCCCTTTTTACAGTTTTTTTTAAATGTAGATAAGTTCAGGATTAGATTACATCCAGCTTTATACACACACACACAGTTACTCGCTTTTGCTCTCTATCTAACATACAGGCACACGCATCCATTGGCAGGGTCTTTAGCAAGTGAACAGTCCATAAATGGGCTGTATTTAACTGTGCAGAACTCCACAGAAGGTACCGAATAACCGAGAAGCCAAGACTGAGAATGGCTTCAGTCAGATGTGATTTGCTCATTTGTTTCAGCAAAGTTCCCTACATGGCTGTTGGCTCACAACTTTGGCTACAAGCAGAGATTAATGTACATCTTTGTTTATCTCCTATCTGTTGTTACTTAGGATTTGAAAGTGACACTTACAGAAAAGGAGAGATCTATCTTTGTTGGAAGAAGTTGGGAAGTTTAAAACCAATTTAGACCACTGCCTGTGTAAACTCCTTCTGCCCACCTCCCAGCTTTAATGAGTTCTTTTAAAAAATGTTTGTTTACCTCTAATGGAAAGCCTCAAACCTAGCAGTTATTTTTTCAGGACTTAAGAAACATGGACTCCCAGTTTCCTATTTTTCTGAGTTGTCTATTAGAAAGAGAAAGGCTGGCAAATGAATTAAACAGAAAGAGACAAGGATCTGCAGCCTTTCTTTCCATGAAAGCCCCAAATTACTGCCAAGGTGTTGGGATTGGTTGAAGGTGGACTGGTGGGTGTTGGGAATGCATCGTGCTCAAGGAGACAGGTAAGTCCTCACCCCAAGCCCTCCTTTATGTTTCTTGGCTTCAGACTTTGTCTTGGCCTGTGAACTTGTAAACCTTTCTAACAAGTAAGGGTTCATCCATTGCCAAGCTGTTGAAACTTTGTAGCAACGACCTAGTTGTGGAAATGTTTATCTGCCTGCTTGTCCCTACTGGTCATGGGGCTGGCTGACAGTGAGGGAGACAGCTAAGGGCCAAGCACCAACTGTGATGAGACCTTTACATACTTCCTATGAACTAGGTCCATTTTACAGATGAGGCACATGGGCCAAGTTGCTCAAGGTCATATAACTCGTAGGGAGAGAAGCCAGTCTGTGAACCAAAGTGACCTCACTTCAGGGGTACAATGTTCAGTCTGGTGCTAAACTGTCAAATGCCCAAAGAGGAGTCCTCCTCCTCATTCCCATTTTGCAGCTGAGCAAATTAAGGCTCAGAGGGATTAAGTGGCTTACACTTACTTAAGTGGCCAGAATGCAAAAATGTCAGAATAACCCAGGCTTCTGATTCTTAGCCTGGAGCTCTTTCTGATACAATGGATCAACTTTTCTTCAGAGTGAGATTAAACATGATTATTCAGTTTTGAGCTGCGGTGGAAATTTAAGCAGGGGACCTCCATCTACCAGGATCAGTGTCTCCTTGCTAGCCCTTTAGAGGACAAGAGGATGAAATAAAACATTTCAGGAGCTGCCGAGGTAGTCATTTTTCCAGTTCTCAATCTGACCCAGTGGACTGTTGGCCAAATTAAACTGTGATGCTTCACACTCGTCACTAAAAGTCTGTGTGTGGTTTGAGGGTGGTGATGATGGGGACGATCCCCAAAGCACCAGATTTCCTTTACTTAGGAAAATTGACTGCTCTCATTAGAGGAGCATCCTGCCAGCTTTCTGTGGTGTGTCTGCAGCCGGGAGGAAGTGTGGGAGAGGATGTCAGCTCCGGGAAGCCCGCTCTCATAATTAAGGATGAGTCTGTTGCCTTCTGATGGGGATTCTTTCTCTCCCACCCTCGTGCTTTCTCGGAGGCCATGGAGCTTGGCAGGCCCAGATTGTGTAGAGGACAAAAGGTTATTGTCACCCAGATCTTCCTAATGAAATCTGTCTCGTCCCTGGCTCCCCTACCTCCTTTCTGCTCAGATAGTTTGCACAGTGGTTTGATTTACGAAGGCTTTTTTTTTTTTTTTTCTCTCTCTCTCTCTCTTAAAAATTATTTTATAAATAGATCAGGTTTTGTTTCTTTTGTTTTTGGGGTTTCTTTGCTGTGGTGGGTATGCAGGCTTCCCACTATGGCGGCTCCTCTTGTTGTGGAACACGAGCTCTAGGACATGCAGGCTTCAGGAGTTGCAGCTCCCGGGCTCCAGAGCCCAGGCTCAGTAGTTGTGACACACACGCATAGTTACTCTGCGGCATGGGGGATCTTCCCGGACCAGGGATCGAACCCCTGTCTCCTGCGTTGGCAGGCAGATTCTTTACCTCTGAGCCACCAGGGAAGCCCCACAAAGGCGTTTTCTAACAGCACTCTGGATGCTGAGTCAGTCCCTGACATGTCCCAGCTCTCACCTTCTCTGCTGGATGTCCTCGGTCCTGGCGCCAGAACCTTGGCCTTGGACTTGGTATGAGCCGTGTCCCTCCTCCCCAGCCCTTTGTGTGGAGCTGCCTTCTGTTGCACGATGCTCACTAGCTGGCATTGTGAGCCCAGCGTCCTGACCCACTCCCCTCTGAGCCGTCTCAGGCCATTATTTGCTGGCAAGCATCTGTGTTCCCGAGTTAAAACAACAGTTTCTCACAGCTGGCTTTGTGGCACCAAGTGCCCGCTCCTGTGACCGCGGGTGATTTCGCTTTCTCGTGTAGGATCTGTGTTCTTTGTGCTTTGTGTCTGGCCGCATAGGGTGACAAGCAAGGCTGGGCACCCCCCCACACACCCCAGAGCACACGGGAGGGGGCCATAGCTTCACCCCTGGCTTTGGGCCAGGCTCTCCAGCAGCTGTTCCTGGGCTGATGGGATTTGTTGAGAGCGAGGGCCAAAGAGGACAAGTCCATCGTGTGAATGCAAGATTGCTTCCAGATGGTTCTGGTTAACAGTAAAGTACAGCAAAATTCTTTCTTTAAGCAAAGCCGTTTTAACGTTTATAATGGTCTTATTTTAGGGACCAGTAACATGAGATGGCATGGCTTCCTTAGGAAAGAGAGTGCTGCTTGGGCACCAGTTCTCACTCTGCTGCGGTTCTGGGGCCCTGGGCAAATCCCGAGCCTGGAGTCTCTTGTTTATAAAATACTTCCTGTGCCCTTCTCTGCCAGCCTCCAGTGGGGGTGGGCTTTGCACTGCTTTTCCGAGCTTCTGAAAAAGACAGATTCCATTAGGAAAATTCCACTGATGGTAACCTTTCATTTCTGTCTCTTGCAGCCCTTAACTCTTTTGTGATTCCGACTTGATGACGCATCAGGGTAATTGTTCCCTCCTCTATTTCCCTTGAAACTGAGAGCTGATAAATCAGAGGCTTTCCCCTGGGAACAGAATGCCGTTCACCGCCATTTTCTTCTCTCAGCACTCACTACCTTTATGAAGGCAAAGGGAAACTTTTCTTTTCCGTGTTCTCTCTGGCAGACTGGCCACTAGCCCCCGGGGACCATTTCAATCTAAATTAGTTAAATTTAATTAAAAGTAAAAATTGGTTTCCCACGTCGCAGCAGCCGCATCTCAGTTGTTCAGTGGCCACGTGTGGCTCGTGGCTACTGAAGTGGACATGACAGATATAGAACATTTCCATCATCACATAAAGTCTTAGCAGATGGCACTGGAGTCTAGGTAATGTAAGGGTTTAAGTGGGATGGAAGGCAATGCCAGGAGCTGTTTGTAATTGAACAACCCAGTAGCAAGGAGTTAAAAAGACAGCTGAGCCAAGATGGAGAGAGCAGAATGTTGTGGTCGTGTTCTGTGGCTTCTGACCCTGCTGCTGCTGGACTCCCAAGTCCAGAAGTGGGAGATGGGCTTCCCTCTACTTTTCAGACCTTCGGGGGCAAAGGTCATTGTGTTTAGGGATGTCTGGTCTGCAGCCGTCCCTCACTGGCAAGCCTGCTGACCATTCCATCTGCCCTGGTCAGTAACACACCTCCCTCCTCCAGCCCCTCTCCACCACCTCCTAGACTGTGCTAGCCGTTGGCACTTTTATTCATCTTGGTTTTTTCTTTCACTTCTTGGAGAATATTTCAGACCCTGAGGATCGGGTGAAAAGCAGCTTCACTCGCAACCCTTTTCCTTTCTGGTTGAGGCTGATATTGATTCTCACCGTGCAGCCTGGAGCCCAGCTCCGGGTTGAGCCTTGCAGCCCCCCAGCATTGGGCTTCTTACCAGCCATGCAAATGTCTTCTGGAGAGAAGCTCACCAGAGGCACCCCCAGCGTGGTGCAGAGCTGCTGGGTCAAGTTCCACAAATAGTTTAGTGTCTTCCACCTTCTTTATTGCTCTTGTCAATGCCCTCTGACGGTGCATTCAGGCAGGCTGACAGGGAAGGGGATAAGCAGATTGAGAAACGCCACAGAATGCTTTATGAAGCCAGCTCCAGAGCTGTACCCGCGTTTTAATATAAATTGATTTATTGAACCAAGCACAGAAGCCCTGTTACAGAAACCTCAGGCTGTGTCCTCCCGAGGACCACCTAAAAAAGCAGTCTCAACTGACACTCCTCATTAGCTTTTCCACTGATCCCCAGGCAGTTTTTAAAGGGACAGTGTCCCTCCTTTGGGCTGAATTTATATGTTGGCCATGCCTGTGGGTCTAATTAGCTCAGCATTATTAGTCCTGCTCAGAAAGCCTGCGTTTTCTAGCAGCTTGACTTTTGAGTTTTCAAGAGTAATTGGAAAATTCAAACCCTGTCCTCCTCCTCTTCTTGATTTTAATCACCTTTAACCCAGTCTTTGGAAATTTACCTGCAGAAGTTCCTGACTCCTGTGGTTGAGTTGCGTGCAGCACCCCCCTTGGTGCAAATCCTGACATTACTGTGGGGCCATAGACTTCACCAAAGGAGGCTTTTTATACTCACCAGAGAAATAGCACATTTTAATTTTATAATCACTTCACGAGAAAGCAGGCCATTCCTGAGTTAAACCTGGGATACATTTCCTCCCAGCCACTTGTATTTTCATAATTTAATGATTATGGGCCACCTTGGCAGCAGTCTGATGGTGGAAAGCAATCTGGAAATCAGAGTTAATGGAGAGAGGAGGGGTTTGGATGGCATCTCAGAGAATTTTAACCCCAAACCTCGGAAGATTGTAGTAGATGGGGGTTGGCCGGGACAGGGATTAGGTTCCTGAGAAGTCCCCTTGTTCCCAGCTCAGTGGGACCTGGGCTGAAGGCAGAGCGGGTCAACCCCACGTCGGGAGGGGCTGCCCCTATGGTCCCCAAGCTGCGATGATGAATGGATGTTTTCGAGGTGCATGTTCTGCATTTTTTCAAGGTTTGCAGCTCTGGCTGCCGGAGCAGCAGGGAGCAAAGCCAACCCTGCTGTGTGCAGCACATCGCCCGACAGTGACAGATGACCCCTTGCTCCCCGCCCTCCTCCCGCTGCTCTGTCCGTGAGGCCAGTGGAGGCTGAAAGATCTTTACAAATGGTTGGGAACTGAGACAGACCGAGACAGACCGGCATGGTCAGCCCGTGGGGAGGAGAAAGAAAAGAGATGCCCAGTCAGCCTGCCCCGCAGTGATCGTCCACTCTCTCTTTACGCACTCACAGCCTCTCACTCTGCTTCACTGATAGGTATAAACATCTTGCTCCTGAAGTGGTCAAAGCACTTCCGAGCATTTTTCCCCCTCGGACCCTGTGAACAGTCGCACACTTGTCTGTGCGCTTTCATTTACCCCCAGGCATCAGGTCTCTGCCACCTCTCCCCCAATGAGTGCTGTTTGCAAGCACACAGTGCATGCGAGGGGTGACTTAGCTCCAAGTCATCTGGGGGAAGTTTGAGGATGTCAAGTGCTTGCCCGCATCCCGGTGAAAATAGGCAGTGTCCTGTTAGCCAAGGAACCCCAGGGCACCCTTGTTTCTGTATTCGACAGACCTTTATTGTACATCCGCAGCATGTTAGACATTGAGTCGTAGTTAAGAACAAGGGGTGTGGAGCCAGACTGCCGGGCTGGGATAGTGCCCAGGTGTGGCTGGGACAAATCACGTCACCTCTCTCTTCCTCAGCTTCCACTTACATACATGGGGCTAACGGCAGAAGCTAATACTCGGATGGTATGACTTGGTCAGTGCATTGACCGAAGCTGGCGTTTAGTAAGTGCTGTCTGTGTCTGGTAATATAATCATTAGATGTGATGGAAGCTGGAAGGGTCAGCAAGATCTGATCCTTGCCCTGGATTATACAGCCTAATAATGTGTGTTGAGATGCTCGTTTCCCAACTAACGGGAGGCTAGAAACTGAAAGGAAAAAAGAAGGCAGTTTAGAGAAGCAGGAGGCTTCAGGGGTGCTGGCCACTTCCGTGGGGCAGGTCTGTCCCAAGCCACTGTGCCGGCTTAACTGTGAGAAGGGTTGAGTATGCTGGGAAGCCCCTCTGTCCCTGGAAGCTGCTGCGTAGTGATTATTTCATTTGTGGGGGGTTTTGTGGTTTTTGTTTGTTTGTTTTAAATCTGTCCATGGACTTTGCATCCGCCTCTGTGCTGGACTTTCCGAGGCATCACTGCAGTTCTTCTAAGCCACAGCCCAGAAGCTGGGTCTCCACACCCCTCACTGGCCAAAGCATGTCCTCATGTGGGAAGGATCTTATCAGCTAAGACAGTGCTCATGTCATAGAGGTGGTCAGCTAGCCCAGGGACCAGCTTCTAGAAGCTGATCGAACAATACTATTTTTCCTATCAATCTATTTTTAAAATCTCAAGTCAGAGGTAGGTCACTTGGAATTTGTGGATGAATGACTAAAGCAGGACAAAATATAGGGCTTTTAAAAAGGGGGGTTGAAGAACAAAGGCACTGTGGAAAAGGGACCAGTGGTTTTGGGGAACTGAGATTGGGATTGGGGAAGACTCAGTGGGGAAGGTCGTGTTTGAACCAAAGATCTGAAACAGGAGAGGTTTCGGAGGGTTGAGAGGATATGCTGAGCAGAGTGTGTGGCTCAAGTGGAAGCCCAGAGACATGAAAGTAAGTGTGTGTTCTGGGAATCTGGAAGCTGGAGGTCATATTCAAAATATTTTGACAGCATGGAGGACTAGGCTCCATCTGGGTCCTAGAATTAATGCCTAGAATGTGCCAGGCATTAATTCTTTCTTTACCACATCATAGGGATTCCAGGGGAGAATCCAGCAAATGGGGGTAGTTGCGGACTTGTGACGGTCATTGTTTGCAAGCCAGTACAGAGGTATATCAGTGTTTTCAGCCTCTGTTCACACTTGCTGGTACACATCAGCTAGATAATATTCCTGATGGTGCATGCGTGCTGAGTGTCTCAGTCAAGTCCGACTCTTTGCGACCCTATGGACTGCAGCCCACTAGGCTTGTTGGCCCATGGGATTCTCCAGGCAAGAATACTAGAGTGGGTTGTCGTGCCCTCCTCCAGGGGATCTTCCCTACCCAAGGAATCGAACCAATGTCTCAGGTCTCCAGCATTGGCAAGCGGGTTCTTTACCAGTAGCACCACCTGAGAAGCCTAATGTAAGTTAGGGAAGCTTTGAATGCCGTGCTAAGGATGGCAGTAACTATCATAATTTTATTTCCCCACCCTCCAGAGCTCTGCACATTTATAAAGTATGAGAATGACACGCGGTAGGACAGAAATATAGAGCTGACAATATATTTAGAAGGACACATAGTCCAATCCTCAGCCTATTTTAAGATCCTGTTTTTAATGAAATTCCGGAGAAGTAAGTACTGTGACACTCCAACACATTTCCAGGTACTTTACAACAGGGAACATTGTCCTATGTCCAACCTACAGACCTTACGTTATAAAATTTCACTCTTCCCAAAGGAAAAGTCTTTCTTATCCTTGCCACCCTCTCTCTGCCCACTAAGTTTCAGCCTAGAAAATCAGTGTTGCTGGTTTCAAGCTGACAATCCCATAAAGGTGCTAATCCACCATGGCTTCAGAGTCACCTGAGGAGCTGGATTAAACCCCTGTATTCTGGGCTTACCCCAGGCATCCACATAAAAGAGTGAGAAGACCACCATTCCACGCCCTGAAAGACCTCGCTCCACCTTCATGTTCCTCTGACCTTCAGACAAATCAATCCAAGCCTTGTTAGAGCAAGGACAAGGTCCTACAAACGTCTGTCCCTCACTGAAGAGCTAAACACATCTCTCTGTAAGAACTAGACTTGCTGGTAGCACATCCACTTTTTATCCTTCACCTTGTTACTCTGGCAAAGGCAATGAGACGCTGCCAATTCTAGGTTCAGATTCCTCTAGGATTAAATCAGCCTTGTCTGTCACCCTGGGTAAATCAGATGCTATGTGTTGTGCTCAGTAGCTTAAAGGGCAGGGCACCATAGCTTCATCTATGTGGAGTGATGAGTTTTAACCATTACTTACTCATTCAGTGAACTGGGTGTTGTGCTGGGCTTTGGGGAAATAAAGAAGATTGAAGCAGTCCCTGATCCCAGGGTGCTTACAGTCAAGTGTAGAACAAGCCATACGCAAACTGGCAGAGGAGAGTCTACCCACAGTGAAGCTTTTCACCTAGGGCCATCAAAATATTCCAGAATCTCTGAGGTCCTAGAATCTGGGATTTTTTTTCCAAACCTCTCAAGTGATTATTGTATATCCTTAAACACTGACCTTGGGCAGCCCTAGACATTTGTACCGTGGATATATGAAAGTGTTAGTCACTCAGTCGTGTCTGATTCTTTGTGACTGCATAAGCTATAGCTCGCCAGGCTCCTCTGTCCCTCCCTGGGATTCTCCAGACAAGAATACTGGAGTGGGTTACCATTCCCCTCCCCGGGGTATCTTCCTGAACCAGCGATCAAACCTGGGTCTCCTGCACTGCAGGCAGATCCTTTACCAAGTGAGCCGCCAGGGAAGGCCCCACGGCTGTGAGCAGCCGCTCACAGGAATGACCGATTAGCAAGCACTGGGCGCCCTGGGCTCTCCAGCAGCTCGTCCTGTGTATCCTCCTGCTGGTGCCCGGGAGCCTCTTCGACCACCTGCATGGACCACAGACTGTGTTCAGGAGGGGGCTGTGGTTGGGACCTGCTGGGAAGAATAAGGACTGATGAAGCCCTTAGGTGCCAACCGTGGGTCAGAGTTGAGTCGAGCCTTTCTTTTTCCTTATTGATACTTGTGCCCCTCACCTGGATATGGTCCAGGCCCTGGGCATGGTATGCATACGTGGGTAAGGTCAGGGTATGTAAATTGCTGGGTTTTCACTCCCGTTCTTCCTGAGTAAGTGGTCCTCCCTCCGCAAACCTGCCTACCCCTTCTGGGTGGCCTTGCCTCACTCTCGGAAAAACTGGGCATTTAAGTGTAAAGATTTAAGGTCTCTCTATTCCAATCAACAGAACAACTTGAGAGCCAGACCTCAGGTCGAAGCTACTTCTGCATGACCTTGACTCTCTTCCATTTTGTCAAGGGAAGAAGCAGCCTGAGAAGGTGGTATGTTTAAACTTTCACGCACCTTCCATAAAAACCTGGAAAGGGAGTAGACGTCAAAAAATTTTAAGATCTACTCGGAGCATGAAGATTACTCATATTAAACATTGCTGTTGCACATCATGCCACTAAATGGTGTTTACCCACATCCACAGCACTTCAAGGGCAGGCAGAGAACCATGATTGAGAGCACAGTGCACTTTGCGGCCAATCTGGCTTAACCTGTGTGGTTTCCTAGCGGTGTGACCTCTGTTTTCTTATTTGTGTAATGGAGTTGATGTTAATACCTGTCTTACAAGGTTGTTCTAAGCATCATATAGGTTTTAAAAATATGAGTGCTGGGACTGCCTTGATGGTCCAGTGGTTAAGACTCCATGCTCCCACTGCAGAGGGCATAGATTCGATCCCTGGCCAAGGAATTATGATCCTTCATGCCGCATGGGGGCCAAAAGTAAATAAGTGCTTTAAAAAGTGCTTCGAGTGAAGTGGTGGTAGTTTAGTCACTAAGTCGTGTCCAATTCTTGTGATGCCATGGACTGTAGCCCGCCAGGCTCCTCTACCGTGGGATTCTCCAGGCAAGAATACTGGAGTGAGTTGCCATTTCCTTCTCCAGGGGATCTTCCTGACCCAGGGATAGAACCCAGGTCTCTTGCATTGCAGGCAGATTCTTTACCAACTGAGCTATGAGTGAAGCCCAAAGTAGAGTGAAGTGAGTGCATAATAAACATTGGGTATATTAGAATTCTGTAGGTGTTTGGGGTAAGATGATGGCTAAAGCTTTAACAGTTGCTGCTTTTGAAGTCCATCATTTGAAGCAATAGTGAAAGTTTTGGTTGCTCAGTCGCATCTGACCCTGCGACTCTAGACTATAGCTCTCCAGGCTCCTCTGTCCCTGGGATTTTCCGGGCAAGAATACTGGAGTGGGTAACCATTCCCTTCTTCAGGAGATCTTCCTGACCCAGGGATCGAACTCAGATCTCCTGCGTTGCAGGCAGATTCTTCACTGTCTGAGCCACTATTGGATAATAAAAAGCAGTGGGGCCACTCTGACTTCAAGAGCCAAGAATGCTATGTTCCCCGACACACATCACTTCCTCCCAGTAATACCTACCCCCAACCCCCAAGTAATGCTAGCAGCCGTAGCCCCAGGCCTGTGCTTCTTACCCTGGGACTTGAGTAATGTGGGAGTTAGCAGATGATTCCAGAGAGTATAGTAACCCACAGGATAAGCATCTAATTATTTGGGGGTGAGGGAAGATATTTATGTATGTTGAAGTAACTGTTGATTAGGTGTATGCTCTGCCCAGTGTGGTGTTGCCAGTTCAAGGGCACTTGAATGAACGTATTGCAAGGACATAGCATAGGCTAGAGGCAGAGTAAGTGCTTCCCCAGGGGCTAGTGTAGGACCTGGTGCTCTGGTTTATAAATACCTGCATGAAGCTTTGTGAGGCATGGCTGCAGACCAGCATGGAGGAACCGGCCTCTGTAGTAAAACCCCCTTTGTAGCAAGCAATTTGCTATTTTCTCCCCACCATTCGTGGATATGGGGTCAATTTTGGTTATTTCCTGATTTGTATGTACTGACTTGGTCTCACACACTTAAAGGCCAATGTCAATGAAATTCATGTTTGTTTTAGAGTGAGTGGTCCCTGAGGAAGCAGAATTCGTTCCATATTTGTGTGCTCATAAAACGAGGATCTCTGATTCATACCTAGGAGAGATCTAAATGTTATTGATTAGAACATGAAGCTCTCCTAGCCAAGTGCTAATGCACACCAAGTGGATACCGAGTCAGAAATAATTTCCAAATCTGAAATTTCCTTAAAAGTCATCTGGAATGTTTTATCCTGAAATAGAATTGGTTCAGTTTTACATGTGTACGTGATTGACTATATTTTCAAAAGGCTGATTCAAAGCTTGTTTTTCCACATGAATCCTTTTCCACCACTAACTTTTGGCCCAGGAGTCAAGAGATGATTCTTATTTGATTTAACTCCATATGCCAGCACCTGTGCAAGTGCCTGGTACCTAGCAGGTGCTCAGTAAATATTCACGAATGAATCAGGTAGAACCCATTGCTCTCATATGGTCAAAGCCTGATCTCCTGGTGTGGAGCTACGAGGAGCCACCATCCAAATTCTATCCACATTTCTAGCTGTGAGTGGGGACCCATTTGGGGGGTTGCGAAATCAATTTGGATTACGGAGATGAGCATTTTAAATGAAGTAGCATATGGAGAAAAGAAAATATCAAAATGGATATCACATGGCAAAGGTCAATATTGTTTCTCTGAGGTGTGTTTGGGTACGAGTGCGTACATACTCAGTAGTGTCTGACTCTATGCAACCCTGTGGACTGTCACCCCCCAGGCTCCTCTGTCCGTGAAATTTTCCAGGCAGGAATACTGGAGTGGGATGCCACGCCCTTCTCCAGAGGATCTTCCCAATCCAGGGATCAAACCTGTGTCTCTGGTGTCTCCTGCATTGGCAGGCAGATTCCTTACCACTAGTGCCACCTGGGAAACCCGTTTGAGTGTACACTGGGTTAATAAGATTGATAGGTGTCTTTTAAGTCATAAAGTATGAAACCTCTGCTCTAACCCAGTGCGTGCTCCTAGGGAACATGGACCAGTGATGTGACAGCAAGCTCTGTTGCCTCTTGCCATCACCCATAGGACTGTCAGTAGGAACAGGAATGTTTAGGCCAAGAGAGGCGAGGTTACCACCTGCAGAACTCTAGGTGGGGTCTGGTTCAGGCGTGCTGCTGGGAGGAAGAGGAGAGGCAGGCATTTCTCAAGGGCTGTGGCTTGCTGGGTGGCGGTTCCTACTCATGGATGCGGGGGTGGGGGTTGCTCAGAGGCAACCGCCGTGTCAGGAATAGAGCTTGCACCCCATTACGGGGAAAGTTCTCCTGCAGAGAGGGCCGGAAGCTTCCCGCTTTCTTTCATTTCTCTCGTCACTGCCAGCCATACCCAAGCTGGGCTGCACTGCACCTGCCAGCTCTCCTCAATTATGTCACCAGATGCTAATCACACTCTTACAGTTCAAGCATGCTGTTTGTGCCCGAGTCCAGACGGCTGCACCGCATTAGCACCAGCACATCAACTTGCATACAGCTTAGGGCCGGCAGGCTTCAACTAACTTAGACGGCAGTCCAAAGACCAAAGGAGAAGATAAAGGAGCATTTGTTGTTGGAGCCTTGACCTCACAGGGGGACTTTCCCAGGAAATCATGTAATCAAGATACCCATTGACAACTCCTAGCACAGAAATCCAGGGACTCAAGGCATCAAAATATGACCCCATCCCTCAAAACTCAGGTTTTACAAATAAGGAAAGACTGCTTATACTGTGGTGAGCCTGTGGCAGAGAGGTTGGTTCTACCTAGAAACATTAACCCCCAGCCTACCTGCTTGTAGAGGATGATTCTCGGCCTCTTGCTACTCACCCTGGGGCCCCAGGTGCTACCTCTCAGCCTTCTCCGTGGCTCTGACTTGATCCTGACCTCATTAAGTTTGGTTCACGTTCATCCTCCCTGACAGTGCAGGGACATTTTTCCAGCATATTAAGATGTCATCCAAAGACACATGTAAGAAATTGAGGGGGAATTTCTTTTTTTATTTTTAACTGGAGGATAAATTGCTTTACAATGTTGTGTTAGTTTCTGCGGTACAACAACGTTAATCAGCTGAAAGTATACATACATCCCCTCCCTCTCGAGCCTCCCACCCCACCCCGCATCCCGCCCCTGCTGGGCATCACAGAGCACAGAGCCGCGCTGCCTGTGCCGCACAGCAGCGGCCCACTAGCTGTCTGTTTACACATGGTCGTGTATATATGTCAGCGCTGCTCTCTCAGTTCATCCACCCTCTCCTTCTCACCCTGTGGCCGCAAGTCTGTTGTCTACACCTGTGCCTCTGTTCCTGCCCTGCAAATGGGTTCATCTGTACCATTTTTCTGGATTCCATATATATGTGTCAGTATACAATATTTTTTTCTCTCTTTCTGGCTGTGGGAAATTTCTTTACTGTGAATCTTTGAAACCAGGGAAAGGGGCCTCTTAAAAGTAGACATTAAAAAGAAAAAAAAAAAAAAAGATGAAAGAGTTGGACATGACAAAGTGGCAACATCTTGTATTGCCTTAAAGGAAATTCGTGAGGAGGGAGAGTGGCTCCCCAGCCGCAGGGCCACCTCCAGGAGCAAGATGTGGCTCACTGAGCGCTGTGGTTAGGCCTGGGGCGTGACTCCTTTGGAAATACAGACAGCTGGTAGGAAAAATGAAACATGAGGTGATTGCCAATCCCGCTGTGCTTTTTCCAGGAAGATCTGGGGAGGATGGATGGGGAGAGGGGCGAGTCGGGGGAGAGCCTCTGCAGATTCTGTGAATTGCTTCATTGGGGTTCTGCCAAGCTCTTAAAAGCCACGAGGAGCAATTGGGCTCCAGGCATGTTCTGTTCTGACCAGCCAGGCCTGGGTGATGCTTCATCCTGGGCCTCCTGGGATTCAAGCTTCTCTGGAGGTTTGGGTGTGGGAAGACAGAAATGGGGACAGAGCCTGAGACGCTTTGTCTACTACCGTCCTCCACCAGACCTGCTCAGCCCCTCTGAGATGTGAGTCTTCCTGCCTAAGACTTAGTTTCTGCTCTGGGCAAAATGAGAGTTCCTGGGGCTCTTAACTCTTTCCTTGAGGAGTGCTAAGCTTCTAGCTGAGGAGGGGACGTTCTCCATTTATGATTATTTCACACCAACCTGAAGCACTCTCTTTAGATTAGCTCTGAGATGTCCTTCTGAGTCTCTGCGATTTCACTGTATGGTGAAACCATAGACCTTTCTGGATCAAGTCGCACAGGGGCTGTCCTTCCTGCTTTGGTATCTTTATGCGTGGTAAGTCGCTTTAGTCATGTCTGACTCCTTGTGACCCCATGGACTGTAGCCCTCCAGGCTCCTCTGTCCATGGGATTCTCCAGGCAAGAATGCTGGAGTGGGCTGCCATGCCCTTCTCCAGAGAATCTGCCTGACCCAGGGATCAAACTTGTGTCTCCTAGATCTGCGTTGGCCGGCGGGTTCTTCAGCACTAGCGCCACCTGGCCCCCTTGGTATCATTAGCCGCAGTAGAAAAAGTATGAATTGGGGTGTGTTGGGGGCTCAGCTGGAAGCAGTATCCTGTGGGGATGTGCTCCATTCCTGCCTGTGGGAACCAGTCCTCTGTGCTCTCCATCCGCGGTGATGACAGAGGCTCCTACAACCATAATAGCTACAACTTAGAGTTAAATAGCACCTTATCCTTCTTCACAAAGGACTTGCCCAGACATATTTGCATTATTTATTTGTTTTTTATTGGAATATAATTGCTTTACAGTGTTGTATTGGTTTCTGCTATACAACATAGTGAATCGGGTATATGTATTCATATAACCCCTCCCTGGTGGGCCTCCCTCCTACCCCACCCGCATCCCATCCCCCTATAGCACTGCAGCGCAGCGAGCTGAGCCCCCTGTGCAGTACAGCAGCTTCCCACTAGCTGTCTACTTTAGTGTATATATGCCAGTGCTCCTGCTCATGTTCAGTCGCTCAGTCGTGTCCAGCTCTCTGCCATCCCCTGGGATTTTCCCAGCAAGACTACGGAAGTGGGCTGCCACTTCCTCCTCCAATGCGTCTTCCTGACACAGGGATCGAACCCACGTCTCCTTACCATCGAGCCACCGGGGAAGCCCATATATGTCAATGCTATTCTTTCAGTCCATCCTGCCCTCCCCTTCAGGCATATTTGCATTTAATCCTTGCAAACTTGTGTGAAGAAAGGCAGCTGAGGAAGCACATGCAGTGAGATTGCGGGACTTTCCCTCGTTCACACTGCAAGTCCACGTGAGGACTCAGCGGTGACTTCAGAACCTCTGACTCTACGCCCACAGCGGGCTCTGCCAAGCGAGGAGAATCCAGGAAGAGAGAGTCCCGGGGGAGGAGAGGCGTCCAAGGCCATGTCCAGAGGTTAGGGAGGGGAAGAATGTGACTCACTGATGTGTGGCAGTGGAGCCACAGAGTGCATGGTGGAGATGAGGCCATCCCCGAAGGAAGAGGATCCGTCACAACCCTCAGAAAGGGTCACATTCTTCTTCAATGACTTTGAAGTCCCACGAAGGAAATGAAGACTTGGGGCAACCCGTGGTTTTTCTATCCCTCTTTCTAGTTAAAAGTCATGACTTAGGAGAGAAGGGAGATCATGGGAAGTGATGGGTGTGGATGGTGCCAAAGCATGAACCTCAGGTTCCTGGCCTGTGGGTTACGAAGTCAGAGTGGGGGCTCTGGCTGGGAATGGAGGAATCCAGCAAAGATAAGGAAGAACTCTCCGCAGTGAGGGCCTTGCCTTCACCAGTAGATTTAGCCTGAGCGAATAAGGAAGAAGAAAATAGTCTCGGTAACACCACATACCCTGGAGAAGCACTGTAACAAACACTACCGCTCTGGAAGTGGCGCCTAGGAATTATCAGGAGAAAGTGACAGGCAAGGGCATCATAAATGCCATTTTTAAAATGACTTTCTGACTGTCTCCTGATATATATTGGTGATAAAAGGGGACATGGGTTCACTCCCTGCTCCAGAAAGATCCCACATGCCTCAGGGCAACCAAGCCCATGTACCACAGCTGCTGAGCCCACGTGCTGCATCTGCTGAAGCCCACATGCTCTAGGGCCCATGTCCTGCAACAAGAGGAGCCACCGCCGTGAGAAACCCGTGCACTGCGACTGGAGAGTAGCCCCCACCTGCCAAACTGGAGAAAACCCACACAGAAGCAACAAAGAGCCAGCACAGCAAAAAAATAAAAATAAAAAAAATTTTTAAAAGGGAACCTAAAATGTTAATGTAATGGGGTAAATGAAAATCCAAGGCATCACTGATAGAACTCAACCTGGAAGTTCAGCCCCAGAAGAGCTTACTGTTCAGGAAAGTTAAATGGGGAAGCAAGTCTGTAGCTTATCTTTGGAGGGAAGCTGGTGTGCTAAGGAGGAGGTGGCAGGCTTCATTCATGTATTCACCCGTGTCGCTGGTATCTACTTTACGTCCACAATTGTGCCTTCACTGTTGTTGAGATGAGGATATTACAGTGAATAAAACAAAGTTCCTGGTGTCATTAAGCTCATGTTCTAGAGGGGGAGGCAGAATATAGACAAGCAAATTAATAAATAAGGTAGCTTCAGATTGTGCTGTGTAAGCGCCAGGAAGCGGTACATCAGGGATGGGAAGGGGGTTGGGGGGGCTGAGGTGGGGGATGGGTGTGGGGCAGTGGACATCACACTTACAGATGAGGGACCGGACAAGGCACTCTGAGGGCTGCACAGGGGCAGGCTCTGGCAGGATCTGGAGGAAGAATGGCCCAGGAGGGGGAAAGAACGAGGCCCCTTGCTATTAAAGAAACAGCAAGTAAGCTAGTGTTCCGAGCTCCTGGCAGAGTACAGAAGATGTCAGATCAGTGTCAGAGATCAGACCACTGAGGGCCTGCCTCATCGCCAAGTTATGTTTCAAAATAATAGAAAGCCACGGGAGAATTTTAAGCTGAGGCATGAGGACTGTGGATAAAAAGAGAAATGGTTGTGGAAGACTGGCTTACAGGCCTCTTAGCCAATCTGAAAATACAAGCAAAGGTTTTTCTGCTAAAAACAGAACGGATATAGAGACATGAGATGTTCCTGCAGGAGGAGTCCTAGAATTGCTACTCATCAGAAGGGTGAAAGGCATGAATGTGCCTGCCCGGGGGAATCTCTCGAGTTCACATGTTCAGAGAATGTGATCTCTGGAGTTCCCATGTTCAGAGCGTGTATCTAAAATACTGACTCCAAGAGGCAGCACACAGCCAGGCAAGGCCAGAGCAGGAAAGGATGTGCATGTGAGTGAGCATGGGCTGGAGCCAGCAACAGCGAGCTCCAGAAAGCCACAGAAAACAAGACTGGCTGCTCTTGCTTTGAATACATAAAGAACAGGAAAATTCATAAGGACAGAGGAAAGCCACTGCCAGGAATAAGTAGTATTCATCTGTTGCTCACTTCATCAAACATCTGTTGGACGCTCATTATACACTGAGCAGTCTTTTAGGTACCAGAAACAAAAATCTCCGTCCTCATAGAACTTAAGTGGGGAGGAAAGTGCACAGGGGAGCAGTAGGAAAAATAAGATAAAGAAGCAAAATACTTAAAATGTTAGGCAGGAGATCCCTGGAGAAAAAGAAAGATAAGGGGAATGGGAAGTTTGGGGGTAGGGAGTGATTTGTAAAGAAGGTCGTTTCATTTCTTGGCTTTTATTTCAAGTTTGATGGGAAAGCCATCAGAGGGTTTGAGTAGGGTAATGACGTTATCTGACATTTCAAAGTAATTACTCTGGTTGCTCTGAGGATAGAGGTAAAGGACAAAACTGAACAGTTTTCAACAGCTTCACCGCCACCCCTGCAGCCATGGCACCTTCGTCTCTCGCCTAGATTATTGCAGGGAGATCCACCGAGACAACTGCAGTGCTGCGGGCAGAAGATGGTGTGATATGAGTGAACGAAGTACTCAGCTCCTGCTGTGTTTCCTTCTTACTAGGGATCAGAGGGGAGAAGGCGATGGCCCCCCACTCCGGTACTCTTGCCTGGAAACTCCCATGGAAGGAGGAGCCTGGTAGGCTGCAGTCCATGGGGTCGCTCCGAGTCGGACACGACTGAGCTACTTCACTTTCACTTTTCACTCTCATGCATTGGAGGAGGAAATGGCAACCCACTCCAGCGTTCTTGCCCGAAGAACCCCAGGGACGGGGGAGCCTGCTGGGCTGCCGTCTCTGGGGTCACACAGAGTTGGACACGACTGAAGCAACTTAGCAGCAGCAGAGTATCAGAGGGGCTTCCCAGATGGCGCTAGTGGTAAAGAACCCATTTGTCAGTGTTAGGAGATGTAAGAGATGTGGGTTGGATCCCTGGATTGGGAAGATCCCTTGGAGGAGGGCATGGCAATGCACTCCAGTATTCTTGCTTGGAGAATCCCGTGGACAGAAGAGCCTGGCGGGCTGCAGAAGATCAAGGTGATGAAGTCTAGACTGTTAGCAAGAAAGATATTTTAAACATTTGCCAAAAGTAGAAGCTGGATTCAGAAACAAGTGTAGTCAGAAGGGAGTTCTTAGAAGGGTGGGACTGAGGGGGTTGCGGGGCACCTGGCTTGAGAGAGGCAGCAAGAGAGTCAGCAGAGGTGACTTAGGGTGCAAACATCAGGGGAGAGGATCTCTTGACGTGGTCCAGGTGCTCATGAGGAGCAGTGAACGTCAACAGAAAGTAGGTACAAGTTGTAAAGTCAGGACTCGAGAAAAACAGAGGCCAACAAAACAGAGACGGTTGCTGAGAATAACAGCAGGGGAAGGGGCAAGTAAACTTTGTGTGAACCTGAACTGCAGTCCTTAGGAAAGCGGAAAGAGGGAAGTGTATGTTAGCAGGAGGAGAGGTGGAGAGAGAAGCTGGAAGGGTTGGGTTGGAGAGAGAGCAGTCAGCGCCTCTCTGGCTTAACAGTAAGACCAGGTTGAAGGGTTGGTATCTAGTGAGGGTGGTATGATCTGGGGAACAACCTGGACTTACTAGTAAGTCAACTCAGTTAGCAGTTTTCAACCGTTTGATGGCATTTCCTGGATGGCTGATCATGGCAATAGTGTACATGGATGTATTTTGACTTTGTAAGGAATTTGATGGTTTCTTCTCTTAGTCTTTGAACAAGATGGAGAAATCCCGTGTGGATAGTGGTTCAGCTGTTTCATAGATGGCCTGAGAGCTATACCCAGAGTCCAGATTCATGAGGACTTGTCTCAGTGGATCAGTGTTTCTGCCTCCTCCTGCCATACCACTGACTAATTTTTTAAAACCACCTTTTAAAAATATTTATTTATTTGGCTGCACTGGGTCTTAGTTGTGGCACTTGGGATCTTCCATCTTTGTTGCAGCATGGGGATTTTTTTGTTGTTGTGAGATCTAGTTTCCTGACCAGGGATCGAACTCGAGCCCCCTGCACTGGGAACATGAAGTCTTAGCCACTGGATCACAAGGGAAGTCCCACCACCCACTCATTAAAACACGAATATTCTCATCATCTGCCCTCTACTATTGAGTCTGTCTTCTGTGTGTTTCCACCAGACAAGAACATGATTTTACAGATTGTACTTAACTTTCATCCATTCCCCTTTGTTTGGTTAGCTTGACCTGGAGGAAGGTCTCTAAATGGCTTGATTCTTCTTAGCTTTTTTGTTTTTTTTCAGTGACCCGGATAAAGATGGCAGAGCTGGTTATCAGCTTTAATGTGTTATAGCATAGAGGGGGGCTTCCCAGGTGTTGCTAATGGTAAAGAACCCACCTGCCAATATAAATTAGACATAAAACATGCAGGTTCAATCCCTGGGTTGGGAAGATCCCCTGGAGAAGGGAATGGCAACCCACCCTGTATTCTTGCCTGGAGAATCCCGTGGACAGAGGAGCCTGGTGGGCTACAGTTTATCAGATCGCACAGAGTCGGACACAGCTGAAGCGACTTCACACAGCCTGGCAGCATAGAAAGAGAGCTGATTTGGGGTGATGAAAGGATATGTGTTCAAACATCTCTCAGTGGGTTGGAACAGTGGACCGAAACTAGCCTGATAAAATTAATAAGGGCAATGGATTTTTCCATTCAGAATAAAATATTCCTTGTATAAGCTAAAGGAAGACAGAGTCAAAAAACCTTCTTGGGTCTTTTTTCTTGTGGACTGGCTGGGGTTGGGTTTTGTTTGTTTTTACTCAGAGTTTCGATACATGACCCTAAGCCACACAGACATGTATACACAGACACATAACAATAAAAGCCACAGTAATTTAAAAAAGGGCAAGGTCTAGGGACTTCTCTGGTGGTCCAGAGGTTAAGACTCGGTGCTTCCACTGGACCGCTATAGGGGCACAGGTTCGATCCCTGGTCAGGGAACTAAGAGCCTGCATACCGAGTGACGTGGCCAAAAAAAGCCAAGAGCATGGTCTAAATCAAAGAAGTAACCGTTTCATTCCTTTGTGGACTACATCTCGAATGTTTTCAGCTCTGAGTGCCATTTCCTTAGGACAATGACAGGAAGAGACAAACTGAAAGGCTCCCACAGGGCCCCTCCCACCGTATGCAGTGCTTAGTCCTGTTGACTCTTTGCAGCCCCATGAACTGTAGCCCACCAGGCCCCTCTGTCCATCAGATTTTTTCAGGCAAGAATACTGGAGTGGGTTGTCATTTCCTCCTCCAAAGGATCTTCAGACCCAGGGATCGAACCCATGCCTCTTGCGTCTCCTGCATCGGTAGGTGGATTCTTTACCGCTGCACCACCGGGAAGCCCTTGAGTCAGTGCTCAGTTAATAAATGTTGGTTGAATGGATGGTGGCTTGAGTGGTCAGAGATGGTGTCTCAGGTCCTGGGGAAGGACAGTTGATGATACCAGGAAAAAGGAAACTTTGAGATAGCTCTCTTCAAATATTTGCAGACCTCTTTAGAAGAGAAATTAGATTCCTTTCATGTTTTTCCAGAAGACAGACCAACACACCAATGGGTGACTGGGTCAATTTAGGAAGGAATTTCCCAGGGCTGTTATCCAGAGGCACTGCAGAGTTGGTCCTGTAAAGCTCCTGAGACAGACTGTCCACAGCAGCCCTCTTGATGACAGAGGCCAGGACCAGCAGGAGGGGTACAGCAGGAGAGACTCCCGCGCTCGGGGTACAGCCAGCCCGGTGGCCTTCTAGTCTGTGCCGTGGGCTTCCCTGGTGGCTCAGATGGTAAAGAATCTGCCTGAAATGCGGGAGGCTTGGGTTCACTCCCTGGATTGGGAAGACCCCCTGGAGAAGGGAATGGCAATCCACTCTAGTATTCCTGCCTGGAGAATTCCACAGACAGAGGAGCCTGAGGGCTGCAGGGTCGCAAACAGCTGGACACGACTGACACACACACAAAAAACAGCTTCCTAATGAGAGCCTACTGTATAGCACAGGAAACCACTCAAAGCTTGCTGATGACCCACATGGGGAGGAAAGTCAAACAAGAGAGGGTTTACGTATACGTATAACTGAGTCACTTTGCTGTGCAGCAGAAACGAACACAACATTGTAAAGCAACTTTACTCGGTTTTTAAATTTAAAATTGTTTTTTAAAAAATTAAAAGGAACAGAAAAAAAAAGACAAAGAAGCAGAGGCTAAGCCATAAGATTAGAACTTGGGTGGACTTGCTCCTGTGGGTAAGAACCCCAGGACGAGGGTTTGCCTTGCAGAGCGGTGCTGAAACAGACTTCACTCTCCTGGAATTCTCTGCCCTGGGAGAATTCCATTACCTGGGCTTGCAATGCAGTCAAAGGACAGTTTTCTTGCTGCCTTTTCAAGCTTGTTAAGAGCGTTCTCCGCTTGTCTCCACTGAGCTCTAAGTAACCTCCAGTCACTGACTCTAGAGCAGCCGCCCTCTGTCTTCTCTGTAGTTCCAGACTCCTGTGCCTGGATCGCCAGGCCCCAGCCCCTCCCTGAGGCTGCCCCCACTGCATCCTCTCTGTCTGAACATGTCTTTTTACTTTCCACGTGCTCCCCGAGCCCCACTTGTGCCCACTTCACAGCCTTTCTCAAGTCATTACCTCCCTTTCCCTCGAGCCATATCGTCATTTGCTCAACTGATTTTGAATGTTAGCTAAGGACCTTGGTTTCCAATAGTGGTTCTCCACCATGACTGCACATTGGCATCACCTGGGAAGCTTGTTAAAAAATTCCTGGTGCCTAGGTCTGATCCGCAGAGGTTCAGACTTCATTGCTCTGACCTGAGCACCAGGCTTTTCAAAGCCCTCTCAGGATATTCCTTCTGCAGCCAAGATGGAGAACCATGGGTCTACAAACTCATTGGATCCCCAAGCTGACTGTAGTCTAATAACAGCTGTATTTGTTCCCCAAGGGACTTGTACACCACAGTGTCTTAAATCATTTGTGTGAGTATAGAAATATCAAAGTAGCTATTTCCACTTTGTGTTAATTTGGTAGATTTGGGGGAAGGAAATAGTATGGTTCCCTTTTTGAAAACTCAATTCATGGCATACCTCTGGGCTCACTTGACTGCAGAAGCAGCAACCAGCTTTTATCAAGCTCTCAGCATGTGCCAGGCACTGTGCCAAATACTTCCTAAGCTCATCACATTCATCAGCCCATTTTAATCCTTACCGCAAGTTGACAAGTAAGCCCCACTTTTTGGCTTCCCTGATTAATGAGGCAACTAAGGTTCAGAGAGAGACTTATCCACTTGCCCAGGGCTGGACAGAAAGCAGTGCTAAACTCAAGCCCAGGCACATCCGGTGCCAGAACTTCGCTATTTCTTTACCCCCATGGGAAAGAACTTAACCAAATAACTTGCGGATAAGCAAGATGTGCTGGCTTTAGCTTTGGGGTTGAGCCTTTTTTCAGTTGAGTTGCATTCTTTTGTATATCAAGCACCTCCATAAATTTGATGTCAAATTCACTCTCAAGCTGCCTAGATATATCAAGAGGTATGTCACAAATTATTCAGCTTCCCAGGTGACTCAGCAGTAAAGAATCTGCCTGCAGTGCAGGAGCCACGGGAGATGCAAGTTCGATTCCTGCGTCAGGAAGATCCCCTGAAGCAGGGCATGGCACCCACTCCAGTATTCTTGCCTGGAGAACCCCATGGACAGAGGGGCCTGGCGGGCTACAGTCTGTAGGGTCGCAGAGAGTCAGACATGACTGAGGCGACTTAGCACATGCACGCGTGTCACAAATTAATTTTTTTCATGCACTCAGGAGACATTAGTTTAGAAAAACATCTTGCTTCTAGCTTCTAAGGTGAAGGTGAAGTCGCTCAGTCATGTCCGACTCTTTGCGACCCCATGGACTGTAACCTATTAGGCTTCTCCGTCCATGGGATTCTCCAGGCAAGAATACTGGCGTGGATTGCCATTTCCTTCTCCAGGGGATCTTCCTGACCCAGGGATCGAACCCGGGTCTCCTGCATTGGAGGCAGACGCTTTAACCTAAAATACCCCATCTTTTACTCAGTCTTCCTAATACTTCTCTGAGGAAGGGAATAGGCCACACTCTCCCCATTTTGCAGAAAGGGGAACTGTATGCCAAGTATTAGTTATCTACTAAATATTAGTGACAGCTACTACTTATTGAGTACTTACTAAGTATCAGGCTCTGTGCTAGGCTGTTTACGTCCTGTGTGGTTATCGTCATTTTGCAGATGAGAAACCAGAGATCCAAAAAGATGTAGCTACTTGCCCAGGGTTATACAGCTCGTGACTGGATACCTGCTTGCTTGTTTGTTTCTTAAGTTCCTTGTGAGCCTAACTGTTAAAACATGGCCTTTGTTCACGCCCTCGCCACGGCCTGGCCGGCCTCTGCTGCGCGAGTGGTGGCATCTGAACAGCCATGTCTGGCATAAACCACTGAAATGCAAACAGGATTTTCTTTCTGTGTGTCCAATGGCCATCTAATAGCCATCGTGAAACAGGATCACACTGAGGTCAAGCGGGCTCTAAATATTCCTTCTCCAGCCGTCCCAATACCAGGCTGCTTCGGCATAAACAACCCCTGAAGGTGAGAGCTGGCTCTTGGAGCAGTTTCACCACCCGTCCCCCACACCTCCATCTCTGAGCGCTGCTGCCTCTCATGGTTTCAGATTAATGACAACCCCGCCACGGCGGCTGGGGCCCTTCAGAACTGCAGGGACACTAAATGCTGAGGACAGAAGCCTGTCGCCCCTTCTCGCTGCTGTGAGTAGGCCAGCTCATTTTCTCTCTCTTCAGGCATATAAAGACTTGGTGTTTTCTGGTTCGTTGAAATACATACACACATGAACACAATTCTGTAGGGAGACTGGCTCTTTGTACAGAAAGAGATCAGCAGTGTGGTGAGTGGACAGAGGATCAGGGAAAATAAACTGCCTGGCATCCTGTGTCAGGGCACTGGGTCACTAATTGAGTGCAAACCTGTTTTTTTTAATGTTGTTTATCCTCCTGCAGGGCATACAAAACCATTGAGGATGATGACTTGAAGTTTCCCCTTATATATGGAGAAGGCAAGAAGGTAGGCACGTGCCCTCCCTGGACTGACAGAACCAGGCTGTCTCGACGGAGCCCATGGCAATCTGCGTGTTCCACTTGGCAGCTTGTGATTTTGTAGTCTTGACAGCTTGAAAGAATATCACCTCCACCTTCCCTCAGGTCTCCTGTCTTAAGGGTACAGGGAGTGGCAGGGCTGGGGAACGGAAGTGGTGAGCACAGGGGACTAAAATCAGTTTTGTGAAAATGACATCCCCCTTCTTGATCCATTTGCATAACTTTTTGCAGTGTTTAAACACGACCACTTTCACATACATCATCTCACTGTGTGTTGACAACAAGCCATGGGGCAGGCAGAGCTGGCTGCCTTATATCCACCTGGGAGATGAGGCAGCAGGGACCGCAAGGTTAAAACTGCTCAGGCGGTCGCGCGACTGGCCAGGGGTCGTACGAGCCGTGGAGCTGTGGCCCTCACTCCCTTCTGGTGCTCTTGCATTCCACCACAGATGCTCAGACTGTACACACCAGCTTCTCCACTTGCCCCATGAGAAGGGGATCCAGAGTTTCACCTCAATAAACTATAGGATCACACGGATCAGATCCCAGGCTGAGATAGCAAAGACCATTCATCACCAGCTCCCAGGGCCCCTGTCAGATTCTAACATTGTCGGGCTGAAGGAATGCGATCTTAAAGTGGTCTCTGAGCAGAGACTGGAGAGGGGTGCAGGAGTGGAGATGAGAAAGCTTTGAAGTCATTTCCCAGGAAGAACAAACACCTTCTGAATCATTGCATTCTTCCTCGGAACATGAATACATTTCAACTAAGCGCTGAGAGTTCCAATTAGAAGTGAAATATGTGGTCACATTAAGAAGAATATTCAACTGAAATTTTTTTCAGCATGTGATAGCTTTTATCAGAACAAGTGACTCATAAGAAAACTGTGGACAGAGTTTGAGTGAGAGAGAGAGAAAGTGTGTGTGTGTGTGTGTGGTATGAAAGAGAGCACACAGGAGTAGGTTTTGGCTTCAGACAGAGTTTGAGTGAGAGAGAAAGTGTGTGTGTGTGTGTTATGAAAGAGAGCACACAGGAGTAGGTTTTGGCTTCAGTGTAGCCCAGCAGTAATTTTGCCCAAAGGAGAGAGGAATTTCACAGAGGGCAATGAAACATGAATATTTGATCAATAAATGCATCATTTTTCAAACCAACTTCCCCCTTTCCTGGAGATGGACACTTTCCGCGTTGCCATCCTGGTTGAGAGTCAGGACAGGGAAGGGCTCTGTTTCCGGTAGGGCTTCGTGTATCTGTGTACAGTGGACACCATCAATGAGCATCACTCAGCTCAGTGATCTGCACCTACAGTTTCTGGGCTTCATGGTGCTGAGATTCTCAGTATTACCCTGCTGCTCCCCAGTGAGTTCCAGTAAGCTCAGGACCACATCCTGTTGCCGTCATATCCTTAGAACCCATCTAGCCTGGTACTTGACTCATGGCAGGCCATCAGTAAATGCATAAGTATTTAATAAGCTGTTCAGTATACTCAGTCCTTGAAAGAAAGTGAAAGTGTTAGTCACTCAGTCATGTTCGACTCTGCGATCCCATGGACTGTAGCCTGCCAGGCTCCTCTGTCCATGGAATTTTCCAGGCAAGAATACTGGAGTGGGTTGCCATTCCCTTCTCTAAGGGATCTTCCTGATCCAGGAAACGAACCCAGGTCTCCTGCATTGTAGCAGATTCTTTACTATCTGAGCCACCAGGGAAGCCCCTATACTCTCCTTCATTGTTCAGTCGCTCAGTCATGTCCACCTCTTTGTGACACCATGGACGCCAGGCTTCCCTGTCCTTCACCATCTTCCAGAGCCTGCTCAAACTCATGTCCATTGAGTCAATGATGCCATCCATCCATCCCATCCTCTGTCATCCCCTTCTCCTCCTGCCTTCAATCTTTCCCAGCATCAGGGCTTTCTCTAGTGAGTCAGCTCTTTGATTCAGGTGGCCAAAGTATTGGAGCTTCAGCTTCATCATCAGTCCTTCCAATGAATATTCAGGATTGATTGCGTTTAGGATTGACTGGTTTGATCCCTTTGCAGTCCAAGGGACTTTCAGGAGTCTTCTCTAACACCACAGTTGAAAAGCATCAATTCTTCGGCACTCAGTCTTCTTTATGATCCAACTCTCACATCCATATGTGACTACTGGAAAAACTGTAGCTTTGACTATATGGAACTTTGTTGACTATACTCTCCTTGTTACAGCAGAAAAATGGACAAATGTGTTCTTCTATTGATGATCAGCAGTAAGATTTAAAGGAGCAAGGTTTTTCCCAGTTCAGCAAAACGTGCAATTCACCAGGATATCATGTTCCTCCAGCATTCCAGTAAATTAGGACTTCACAGTTCTGTGATATATAGCTGGTGAATTCAGTTATTGTATCTCTTGACCTGTTTAAAAGCCACTATGGCTCCAATTGGCTCCAGGCATACCCTGTACCAAGGTAGCATGGCCCCTCTGTCCCAGGAGTCCATGATCTCTTGAGAAGCTTTAGAATGCAACACATCAGTTCTGTCTAGATCCTTCACAGAGTTTTCTCTTTCTTTTCTGCACACATCTCCCCAGACGTTTCAGACTACTTTCACTGCTATTAAATTTCATTTGATTTCTGCCAGTGCTTTGAAGGACCTGTGTGGGACTTGTAAACTAGCAGAAATATCAGATTTCTTTGGACTAAAATGCCCACCTGTGCTTTGTCCAACCTGAGAATGTACTGCAGCAGGGAGGAAAGTAGAAGGGGCATAAGGGACTCAGAATCTCCACACTTAGAGGTGAATGTGTCTCAGCTTAAAGGGAGCTCCCAACAGAGCAGCGCCTGGCCAGAGGTCCCCAGGCTCACATCCTCTGTCTGCATTTTACCCGCTTTGAGTCTAGCCTTGTAAAAATGCCTTATGGTTTCATTTCCACTTAAATGTAATCCTGCCCACCTTCTGATGTGAATCCAGCTCCAAATTCACAGCCTTTTGAGGGAAAGTAGGATGAAGACCATGGTAATGTGTTAGAGTCTCATGCCTTAGTTTTTCTCAGTTCAATTCCGTCGTTCAGTCGTGTCCAATTCTTTGTGACCCCATGGACTGCAGCATGCCAGGCCTCCCTGTCCATCACCAGCTCCCGGAGTTTACTCAAACTCATGTCCATTGAGTCAGTGACACCATCCAACCATCTCATCCTCTGTCGTCCCCTTCTCCTCCCGCCTTCAATGTTTCCCAGTATCAGGGTCTTTTCAGGTGAGTCAGTTCTTCATATCAGGTGGCCAAAGTATTGGAGCTTCAGCATCAGTCCTTCCAATGAATATTCAGGACTGATGTCCTTTAGGATGGACTGGTTGGATCTCCTTGCAGTCCAAGGGACTCTCAAGAGTCTTCTCCAACACCACAGTTCAAAAGCATCAATTCTTCAGCACTCAGCTTTCTTTATTTATAGACCAACTCTGATATCCATACATGACTACTGGAAAAACCATAGCCTTGACTAGACGGACCTTTGTTGGCGAAGTAATGTCTCTGCTTTTTAATACTACTGTCTAGGTTGGTCATAACTTTTCTTCCAAGGAGCAAGCGTCTTTTAATATCATGGCTGCAGTCACCATCTGTATTGATTTTGAAGCCTCTAAAAATAAAGTCTCTCACTGTTTCCATTGTTTCCCCATTTGCCATGAAGTGATGGGACCGGATGCCATGATCTTAGTTTTCTGAATGTTGAGCTTTAAGCCAACTTTTTCGCTCTCCTCTTTCACTTTCATCAAGAGGCTTTTTAGCTCCTCTTCACTTTCTGCAGTAAGGGTGGTGTCATCTGCTTATCTGAGGTTATTGATATTTCTCCCAGCAATCGTGATTCCAGCTTGTGCTTCCTCCAGCCCAGCATTTCTCATGATGTACTCTGCATAGAAGTTAAATAAGCAGGGTGACAATATACAGCCTTGACATACTCCTTTCCCGATTTGGAACCAGTCTGTTGTTCCATGTCCAGTTCTAACTGTTGCTTCCTGACCTGCATACAGATTTCTCAAGAGGCAGGTCAGGTGGGCTGGTATTCCCATCTCTTTCAGAATTTTCCACAGTTTGTTGTGATCCACACAGTCAAAAGCTTTGGCATAGTCAATAAACCAGAAACAGATGTTTTTCTGGAACTCACTTGCTTTTCTGATGACCCAACGGATGTTGGCAATTTGATACCTGGTTCCTCTGCCTTTTCTAAATCCAGCTTGAACATCTGGAAGTTCATGGTTCACATACTGGTGAGGCATAGCATTTCTAGCTTACCCTTATTACCAGAGCATCAGAGCAAGGATTCAAGTATAGGTCTTTGAACCACGCCCCTACACCAGGTATAGTGTTCATGAGCCATATGTTAGAGCCATGGGCTTCAGTCAACCCAGAATGACTTTCGCTCCGTTTCTCTTTGTTCACCTGAGCTGGACATCCTTCTGCACAAAAATGTAGTGCCCCCACCTCCTCCAGGGAACCTTCTTAGTAGAATTTTTACCTCCTCTGAACTCACATAATCCATTGTTTGTTTGTCTTTCAGCACTCAGCCGTATTCTATGTATTGTTAATCAGACATGTACCTCTTAGTCTTTCCCTTACCAAGCTCCTTTATAGTAGATACAAGACCATAGACATGTGTCCCCCACAGGATGGTATCTGCACATAGTAGGTACTCAATAAATGTTTGGGTGACTCCTATCTGTGGTCTCCCAGGAGATCATTAGGTTGACAATATAGGCATTAGTACAATAGTACTGCTTCCTTAAAGCATTTGGACAACCGTGCAGAGAGGGCTACAGAGAGCATAGTCTCAGCCATGAGGTCTCTGTGGAGTTACAGCAAAGTGGCATCTTGTTCCTTTCTACCTAGAGGGAGTTGTTTGAGGATGTTAGCAGGACAGGTTATAATCTAATGGTACATTTTCCCCAGCCATAAAGTAAAATATATGAGCTGTGGAAGGGCAGGATCTGCCTCTGACATTTTTATATCTTTCATCATAGAACTAGAGACATAGCTGGTAGAATACTTGAAGAATGAGTGTATAGCGGATGGATGAATGGATGGGGGCGGAAATGGGTGGATGGATGGATGGATGGGTGGACAGATGAACCGATGGGGGATGTGTGGATGATGGATCCTGTTGGATTTGGTTTGAATTGATTTCAGTAGCTGTAGACATCACAGATGTATTGTATTGAGTTTATTGGACATCATTCCCTCCAGTCTATGCGAAGAGACAGCAGCAGCCCATTCACATGCAGGTAATTGATAGAAAAGCCACTCCTCAAGTATGTAAGTAACCTTGGTGGGCTCTTCCCCGAAAACAACTACGCACAGAACTTAACAGCCAGGGGCAGTGGGGACTGGAAAATGACTGCCCCTCTCGTGGCGCATGGCACCTACACTGTGCTGGGGATGCTGTCTCTGTCTGTGGGAGTGCTTCTGATGACCCTCTGCTTATACCCCTAGGCCCGTGTAATGGCAACTATTGGCGTGACCAGGGGACTCGGGGACCATGACCTGAAGGTGCATGACTCCAACATCTACATAAAACCGTTCCTGTCTTCAGCTCCAGAGGTACCACGTGAGGTTTTCACTTCTCTTTTGTGCAAGAACGTTTTCTCCATTACCCTCCATGACTCTCAGCCCATATCCAGGCGGTAGCAGCTCAGGGCAATGCACTTCTGCACTGCCTCTCATGTCTCTTTTCTCCACTCCGTTTTCCCTTCAGCTGTCCTGGTTCCTTTGTCATCGCCTCCTGCCCAGATGGCCACACGGCCTAGCGGCATTCCTTGCCTCCTCAGTCCAGCCCACATACCGCCATCAGAGCAGTTTTCCTAAACAACTACTCTGACACCTGTTTGCTCAGAAACCTTCAGCAACACCCCAAGGCTCAGAGAATAAAGCCCACACTCCTTCACTTGGCATTGTTATAATTTATTATAACAAATTATAAGGACTTGTTATAATTTGGTCCAACTTCAAAAATCTGATTTTGTCCCCTACTCTAGCCAGAATGAACTTATTTTTGGTATATGATCTTTAGTTTTCCATATTTGCTCAAACTATCTTTTCCGCCTAGAATGCCCTTCCCCCTCATCTCCAAACATCCAAGCTCGTTTTTATCTCTAGGATTTAATGTAAATACTTCTTCTGCTTTCCCCTCCCCCAGCAGGAAGTCATGTCTCCCCGTACTCCAGGTACTTGGAGAGTGCTTTCTCTTTCTGCTTATAGCAGGTTGATTTACATACATATTTTATCCCCTCTTAGATTCTAATTGCCTGGAAAGCTAGTATCATTCAGTTGATGTTTAAAAGTTAACTGAAAAACAAGTTGTCATATCTTTGGTTTAAAAAATCCTTTTTCTTATAATACAGGAAACAACATCAAGTTCTATTTCAAGGTGTATCATTTAGAAAAGATACTGTTTCTAAGTGATAGAAAACTCTTAGTAATAGTAGTTTCTGGGTATATTTTCTCACATGACAAGAAGGCTGGAATGTGGTGGCTGTTCATGTTGGTATGGCACCTCCATGTGCCAGGGGTGACATCTCTGCTGCTTTTTTCCCTTCGTGGTTGCAAGATGGTAACGCAGGTTCAAGCGTAACGTTTTCATCAAAGGTAGGAAGAAGGGGAGCAGCCTGTCTGTCCCAGCAGACATGCACTTGCATCTCGTTGTCCCAAACTGTGGTACCCGACCTCCCCGAGCTACAGAGGAGGCTGGGGGAGAGAGAGGAAGGTTTGCAGTTTCTATAGCAGAGGAGAGTCAGGGAGGGGTGAGTTGGGACCCAGCAGTGTTTGCATACTGTGTAATTAACTGTTAAAACAGTGCCTCTGGAAATGCTCAGAATGTTTAGACAGAGCTCCATCTGCATGTTCTTCCCAGGGGTGGGTGCTGTGTTTTCAGTGAAGGCTCTTCCTGTTGAGGGAAACAGAAACCCACTCACGCTGACTCCAAAGGAGGTGCTTATTTTCTTCCTATGGAGGAGATAGTTATGGGGTCCACAAGAACTTTTGAAGAGCCAGGCTTTATGGAAGAGAAGGTGATTCTGGAAGCAAGGCAGCTCTAAGACCAGCCATGCCCCATAGGTCTCTGCTATCAGGCCACCCGCTTTCTTACTCCCTCAGGTGCACAGACGGAATCTCAATGGCCCAACTCACCTTTTCTACCAGGTCACAGCTGACTTCACAGCCTGTAGACTATGCCCACTCTAGAGCCATCCATGGGCACAGTCAGCCACCCGGGCCCAGCCTTGTGGCAGCGCTGTGAGCAGGGCTGATTCCTTCAGAGTCCTGAACTGAGGTTGAGGCTGACATCTCAAATATACCCAGCTACGGGAAATCTCACCAGAAGGAAATCTCCAGTGAGTAGCAGGAATAGGAGACACGCGCGTGTCCTAATATCACCCAGGATCTCAAGTGAGATCAGCTTGGTGGAAATACTTTTT
Organism: Cephalophus harveyi; assembly: GCA_006410635.1. Taxonomy (NCBI): domain Eukaryota; kingdom Metazoa; phylum Chordata; class Mammalia; order Artiodactyla; family Bovidae; genus Cephalophus; species Cephalophus harveyi. The sequence goes on along the minus strand of SJYT01029290.1, from coordinate 7,661 downwards.
TACCATTTGCAGCTGTCTCTCTTTTAGCCTTCATAGCAATTCTGCATGATGAGGATCTTGACAACAGAGCGTCTCAGTTCCCCTGGATGTTGATGGATACCTGGTCCCTCTATTCTTGTCAACACTAGGATCCCTGAATTACTGCTAAAAGCCCTCCTGAGAGGGAACCATTAATGACTATATTTGTGCATGCTATGTTGCTTCTGTCGTGTCTGACTCTTTGCAACCCCACGGACTGTACCCCGCTAGGCTCCTCTGTCATGGGATTCTCCAGGCAAGAATACTGGAGTGGGGTGCCATTTTCTTCTCCGGGGGATCTTCCCAACCCAGGGATCAAACCCACATCTCTGTGTCTCCTGCATTGGCAGGCAGGTTCTTTAGCACTAGTACCACATAGGANATTCTCCAGGCAAGAATACTGGAGTGGGGTGCCATTTTCTTCTCCGGGGGATCTTCCCAACCCAGGGATCAAACCCACATCTCTTTAGCATTGGTACCACATGGGAAGCCCAGTACTCTACTCATGGATATCTGTATTTTCCCCCTTGAGAGAGAGGCATTTATCAGGCATGTTAAATGGTACTGTCACCTTTCTATTCCCCCCACCACCAAAAAAAAAAACATTGATGAAGTGTGGGGGAGCGTTCTAAGGAAGCACCAAATTAACCATTTTGTTCCTTAAAGGAGAATGAAAACCTCCTCACCCTCCCCACCCCAACACACACATAAACACACATATACTTTCTATATAAAGTGAGAAGTTTGGTTTTCAGAAAAAATGATCTCTCCCTGCAGTTAGGTTCTAGATCTTCCAATCGCTCTGCTACTCTGGATACCAAGGAGGGCCAACCAGGGAGATTCCCCAAGGACTAATGAAAAATCCATTGGTTGTTCAGAAACTTCATGTTACCTGTCTGGAGGGATGCTGATTCTCAGGGAGGTGGTGTGGTTGTTTCAGCATTGATGAGGGATGGGGGAGGATTTAAAAGGGTACCAGCAACCTCTGGAAAAATGTAAGTGCTCTTAGGAAAGTGGTAGAATTGAATAAAGTGTAGCACCTTTATGATAACAATAACAAGCAACATTTATTGATTACTGAGCCTGGGCCAAACAACATACTTTTTTTTTAACCCTCACAACAATTCTGTGAGGTATGTATGGTTAGTATACCCATTTTACAGATCAGGAAATTGAGATTCAGGGAAGAAAGTTAACTCCCCTTGGCTGTACAGTTATTAACTAACTGTACAGTTATCATCCCCTTGAGTAAGATGATCCTCATACTCAAGTTTGTCTGATTCGCTCAGGCTCTGTAGGGGAGAGAAGCTGAATTCAAGGAGATTTTTTTTTTTTTTTGGTTTGTCCAAGGGCCCCCCTGAGGACTGTTTCAAGGGACTCTGAAGAGAGTACCTCTGTCTTGGGGCCTTTAGTGGCCAGAGATTCTCAGAGAAATATGGCTGGCCTCAGACTGATGTTGTAGAAAATGACAGTGTGGTAGAAAAAGTAATTGGGAAACACAGGAACGGCCTTTCGTGTGTGCCAACCGAGGCCAGACAGAATTGTGCAAAATGAGATTGTGCACCTATAATTTAGCTTAATGGGTATGTAGTGCAGATCTCAAGACTCCTTTGCACGAGATTAAAGTTGTTGTACATTTTAAATGTTTCCAGATGGAGAGGCCTTAGCCAGAGCCAGGAAACAGGGAGGAAGCTTGGAGAGGAGGTGGGGAGAGCAGCTTGAATCCACTCCTGTGAGCAGTGTAGAAGGAAGAGAGAGGAGTACCGGGGACCCCCATCCCCAATCTTGGAGCAGAAGCCCCCTTTCCCTGGGTTGAAGTGATAAAGTCAGACCCTAGAGAAACCTAGAGAAACAGCTCAGGGGCTGCTGTTAGGAGCCCCCAAAGCCAGGTAGATCTACTTAAACTATCCAATGAAGAAGAACCGACTCCCTTCTGTCTTCATTCCCCACCCCCATCCCAAGTCTATGCTGGCTTTCTAACCGTGACTTCCTAAGAACATTCCTCTGCTATGCTTCATCTTTGCCAAGCATGGATCTTTATTTCACATTTGGGTTCTAAATTTCAAACTCAGCTCAGCTTGGTAGTTTTAACGGTTGCGGGGAGGGGAATAGTGGTGGTGGTGGTGGTGGGGTGTTTGGAATGTGATTTTGTTCTAAGAAAAAAGGCTCAAAAATCTTCTTGGAAATCAGCATTGTTCCCATTCATCACTGTAGCTCCTAATTCGATTTGATGAGTTAAATAAAAATAAATCGAAACCATGTGGATCAAATTTACGTTAAAAAAAATGCACAGGGGTTTAAAAATTAGAGAAGGGTTTCTAGCCAAACACATTCTGTTTTGCTGAACACAAGGCGCTGGAAAAATCTCGAGTTTGCCAAACCCAACGAGCAGCCGCCAGGTTTGCAGAGCCTCCCTCATGTCTTCCAAGGTCTAAGGTAGGGATTTCTGGCCAAGAAGAACTGAATTCCATGAGAGGCCCCCACCAACTGAGCGGAGGCCTGTTTGGCGAAAAAGGGAAGCGTTTTGACCCTCCCCTGGTCCACAGATCTTTTCTCCAAGTAATTGGAGCCTCTCCTCTCATAAAGGAAACACCCCCCCCACCAGGTCTCCATCCTCTTGCTTGATGAAGCTCATCACTGTTCGGCTTTTGTATATCACCCTAAAGAATTCAAGTGGAGGAGGAAAGGGTTGGTGAATTCAGAGGCATTCGGCACCTTCTTTCCAGCAATTCTCCACCCTGTCCACACACACCTCGTGACCTAGTCCTCAGGCAGCGTGGCCTGGGCCTGCAGCCTAAACCTCCAGATGTCCTCCATGCCACGCCCCTTTCTGGCCTGTGGCAGGCCCTCCCGACAGCTAGGATTCCTTTTAATGTCTTTCTCGCCTTCTGGCCTCCATTCCAAGACTGCGCTGTTGACTTTAGGCCCCTTTTCGGCTCTTGGAAGAACAGGATCTTTTTCTGTCTGGGGACTGGTTTGCACAGCCAACTCTATTAACTCAGCCGGCCGCCCCCACTCCAGTCCCCGCCAGACTTGACCACAAGGAGCCTGCCTTTCTCTCGGCTTCATTTTTCCTCTCCTTGGTGTTCAGGATTCCTGTCAGCTGTTTTTGGTGACTCAGGATCACTCATTTAGCTCATTCTTGGTTGTCTTCCTCTAGATTTTTTTTCTTTTTCTTTTTTAAATACTTATCTGTATGTATTTGGCTGCACCAGGTCTTAGTGGCAGCACACAGGATCTTTATTTGTAGCGTGAAAATTCCTAGTTGTGGTAGCATATGGGATCTAGTTCCTTGACCAGAGATCGAACCCAGGCCTCCTAATGCAGGAGCTTGGAGTCCTAGCCACTGGGACTTCAACCCACCACCAGAAGCCCCAGATTTTATTTTTTTCTTTCATCTGAAACAGACTTCTCTAAAAGAAGGAAGACCTTTGGCTCGAGTATCTAAATTCCAAACCTCGCACTGGCATTACCTGTGACCTCTACAGGTTCTTTGAGCCTGCAGGTGGGGTGGAGGTGCCTAGACTCACAAGGTGCTTGGAAAAGCAAAGGAGAACATCTGCAGAATTGCCTGGCATACAGTCTGGTACATGGTTTAGTCATTATCCACCTTCTGGAAGGCTTTGCATTTATGGGGGATTCCCAGTGTTCACTTTCATATGAAGAAAAGAATTGACTATTCTGTTGGAGACTGCCCCTGTTGTCGCCCATGAAAACCTGAACAATATTTAAAGTCTCACATTGACATCTGAACATTTACGGTCTTCTGATTCTCAGTAGCTTTTCATGCCCCAGGCCAAAATCCCATTTTGGGAACAAGCATGTGTTATTATACTGTGTACTTTCTGCAGTCTGGCCAATTCATAAAAAACAATATTGGTGCATAATGACATGGGAAGATGGTTAGACTATATTAAGTGAAACAAAATATTACTGTATATACAAAAGCATGATCATAAGTCAGTAAAAAAGTTACGTGCATGTGTATACACATATACATAAAAATATAACTCTGGAAGGAAATTTTCTCAAATGTTAGAGTAATTATTTTGGGGTTATAGAGGAAGAATTTAAAAATCCCCTTTGTTGTTCAGTTGCTAAGTGATGTCTGCTCTTTGCAGCCCCACGGACTGGAGTACACCAGGCTGTCCTTCACCATCTTCTTCACTATGTCCTTCACATGACTTTGCTCAAACTCATGCCCATTGAGTCAGTGATGCCATCCATCCATCGCAGCCTCTGTCGCCCCCTTCTCCTCCTGCCCTCAGTCTTTCCCAGCATCAGGGTCTTTTCCAGTGAGTTTGTTCTTTGCATCAGATGGCCAAAGCATTAGAGCTTCAATTTCATCATCAGTCCTTCTAATGAATATTCAGGGTTGATCTCCTTTAGGATTGACGGGTTGGATCTTCTTGCAGGCCAAGGAACTCTCAAGAGTCTTCTCCAGTTACACAGTTCAAAAGCATCAGTTCTTCAGCGTTCAGATTTCTTTATGGTCGAACGCTCATATCCATACATGACTCCTGGAAAAACCACAGCTTTGGCTATATGGACCTTTCTCAGTAAAGTGACGTCTCTGCTTTTAAATATGCTGCTTAGGTTTGTCATAGCTTTTCTTCAGAGGAGCATCTTTTAACTTCATGGCTGTAGTCTCTGTCCACAGTGATCCCCTAGAGCCCTCAAAAATCCCTTAGGAGGCAGTCTGATATTGAGGTTAGAAACCCAGACTGGTATCAAGTCTTGGCCTCAAGCTCTGCCTCTTTACTTGCTAGCTGGGTGACCTTGAGAAAGTTACTTTACTTAAATCTCAGTTTCCTCCTCAGTAAAAAGAAGACGATAGGATTGATATGCCCAGGAACCCAAGGAACAAACTAAATGACATATAAAAAGTACTTAAAACAGAATCTGGCATAATAAATATTAGCTTGTAGCTCCTATTCCATCAAAACCACAAAATCTCACTAGTTGTTTATATAGAGCTCGTGAGTCCAGTAGTGTATATCAAGTAGCATACTGGGGAATGTGTCCTCACAGAATCGGAATTTTGGGCCACTTGTAAGGTAAGACTAGCCAAAGAATCATCAACTGTAAACCCTGTGAGTCCTGACTCCTAAGAGACTAGGGGAATTCAGAGAAGGGAGAGAGAACCATCTAATCTGAAGAAGGACAAGATAAATAGTACTTGTTCAGTTGCTCAGTTGTGTCTCTTTGCGACCCCATGAATCGCAGCACGCCAGGCCTCCCTGTCCATCACCATCCCCCCGAGTCCATTGAGATTCACATCCATCGAGTCGGTGATGCCATCCAGCCATCTCATCCTCTGTCGTCCCCTTCTCCTCCTGCCCTCAATCCCTCCCAGCATCAGGGTCTTTTCCAGTGAGTCGGCTCTTCGCGTGAGGTGGCCAAAGTACTGGAGTTTCAGCTTCAGCATCTCTCCTTCCAGTGAATATTCAGCGTTGATAAGTAGAACAAGAAAAATAAGGCAGCAGGAATAGGTCGGTGTGAAATAAATTTGCCTTACAGAATCAGTGAGTTTGGAAGATTAGCTTGAAGGGCTAGTAGCTGTAATCAGGCTAATTATCCTGGAGGGCCTTCCACTGGACCCAGGGTGGCCGAGCAGGTTTTGCGCAAGGGGAGCAGCATGATAGGCAGTGGAAGCCTTAGCTTGTGGCGGCACGTGGGTGGGCTGCAGGGCTGGGGAGTCACAGATGGGGAGACCACCGCGCAAGTGAACCCACACGGCAGTGAGGATCTGAGTCCAGCAGGGACCAGGAAAGCCACATGGAGGCGCATCAGAAAGGCATTTCACAGAACAATGTATTAATAACAAGGACTCAGGGGAGGGGCTTCTCTGGGGGTCCAGTGGTTAAGAATCCACCTTGTAGTGCAGGGGACGCAGGTTTAATCCCTGGTCAGGGAATTGAGATTCCCCACACGCCTCAGAGCAACTACTGAGCCCGCAGCTAGAGAATCCGTGTGCAGCGACTCAGACCCAACACAGTCAAATAAACATAGAAAGAGAGAAAGAACGGAAGGCACACTTGATTTAGAGTATGAGGCAGAGTGAAATTTTTAAAAACTTTAAAATAAACTTTGCTTTCTAGTCTATGAGAAGGGAAGAAGGTTGCTTGTTGAGGTCTAAGGAAGAAAAATAATTTTATCTTCTTTTCCCTCTGAGTTTTCTGAACCAATTTAAAAAACAGACACAGGAGTCTGGGATGAAAATAACTTTATAGTGAGGATAAAGTTAGGCTAGAAACCATGCTTTGGATCTAAGACCAAAATGGACTTTCTATTCCTCACCTCCAGCCCTCAAATTGATCTTACCTCCTGGACCGCTGTAGGCTCTCATCTCTCCACCCCACAGAGGGACGGCGGACAGGAGAAGAGGGAGCAGGCGCTGCTTACGGATGAGTTGGGTCCACGAAGCAACTCCAGAGGGCTCATTGCCCCATGCTTACTCTCACCAATCCTATAGGGAGGAGGGACCTAGAAGTGTGACCTCACAGTCCTCTGTGCCTCTACTGACTACAAAACAAGCCACGCTGAACTTAGAAGCTTGAAGAAGAATTTATTATTATCTTTCACACTTCTGTGGGTTGCATGGACTCACCTAGGTGCTTCTCCCCTTGGGGTCTGTCACATACACACAGCTGGATGTCAGTGGGTTTGCCGTCATCTGAAGACTAGAGGGGCTGAAAGTCCAAATGGCTCTCAGAGTTAGCCATCAGCTGAGAGCTCAGCCCAGGCAGCGACACACAGCTTCTCCATGTGGCTCTGGCTTCTCATGGCCTTGCTGCAGCTGGATTCTGAGAAGCCTCCCAAGAGTGAGTTCAAGAGATGCAGGCAGAAGCTGCAAGTGTTTTCAGACCCAGCCCGAAGTCCCAGAACATCAGCTCTGCCCCATCCTGCTGATGAAAGAAAACCATTGTGGTAGGTCCATATTTGAGGTGAGGAGAACCAGAATCCACTCATTTTTCTTTCTTTCTCTTTTTTATTTTATAAGTTATGAAAGTGTGATGAGACTTGGGAAATACAAAGTTACATACAGTTGTACTGTATATTACAAAAATTACTATATATTACTGTATATTACAAAAATTACTATATATTACTGTATATTATAAAAATTATTTTTAGGTAAGTTAAGGTTTTAAGTTGGAGTTTCAAAATCAAACTCTCAAAAATTAATAGAATGAATAAACAGAAGGGTAGAAGAATATAGCAGACCTGAAAAGCACTGTGAACCAATTCAACATAATTAAGGTTTATACTGAACTGATAAAATTTTCACAGAGTTGGACACGACTGAGGCAACTTATTTAAGCTGCTTATTTAACTTATATGCAGAGTACATCATGTGAAACGCTGGACTGGAAGAAACACAAGCTGGAATCAAGATTGCCGGGAGAAATATCAGTCACCTCAGATATGCAGATGACACCACTCTTATGGCAGAAAGTGAAGAGGAACTAAAGAGCCTCTTGATGAAAGTGAAAGAGGAGAGTGAAAAAGTTGGCTTAAAGCTCAACATTCAGAAAATGAAGATCATGGCATCTGGTCCCATCACTTCATGGGAAATAGACGGGGAAACAGTGGAAGCAGTGTCAGACTTCATTTTTTGGGGCTCCAAAATCAATGCAGAT
>SJYT01029280.1:106211-131656 GCA_006410635.1 Cephalophus harveyi | reverse complement strand
CTTTCATGCACTGGAGAAGGAAATGGCAACCCACTCCAGTGTTCTTGCCTGGAGGATCCCAGGGACAGGGGAGCCTGGTAGGCAGCCGTCTATGGGGTCACACAGAGTTGGACATGACTGAAGTGACTTAGCAGTAGCAGCAGAGATGATTTTATATTACCATAATTGTTCATTATGTTTGTTGCCTTTATATCAACAGAAAGCATGCACTGGATAAACTAGAGAAGTATTTGCAAGGAAAAACATGAAAACATTTTCATCCCTTAAGCAGTTTTAGTATTTCTCTCTGCAATTTTGTATACACTATTAGTTTGGAAAACTATTTCTTAATAGGACTTCCTCCTACATAGGAAGCCTATTTCCACTCCCACTCCATCCAAAATTATAATCACAACAATGAGGTTTGACTGCAGCCCAAACAGTACAATAATGCTGATTTTTCCCATCATTTCCATCACCTGGAGTATTAAAGAAAAGCACTTGGTTTCCTATCTTCCTTTCCTGAAGAGGTTCAGAGACTGTGCATTCTAATGCCAGGCCTGGATCAGCAAAAGCTGGCTCATCTCCAGGCTCATTCAGAGAGATGCACAAGAAGGTGTGGTCAACATCTGCCTACAAGATGACTTGTTTGGAAAGGGTTAAAGGCAAGCTGTGGGTCTCTTGCCACCATTCCCAGCATTTGCATCAGCCTTGGGAAGTGATGTCACACACCTGCAACGCACATGCAAACTGTAAACATATCACCAACACTGACTCCGAGTCTCCCACTCCAAATCACGCCCAGCTGCCTCACACTGAGTTCCTCCACTGCCAAACTCACCAGTCTGTGAAAACACGGAAGGTCTTATGCTAATAGCAGTTAAGCAGATTCAAGTTCTATACCACCAAGCTGTGTAGTTTTGCTTTTATTGATTGCTTCTTGCCATTTCTAGAATCACAGAGAGGGAACTGGAACAAATCTTGAAGATTATGCAACACAGTACTCTCATTTCACAAATAATTAAATCATACCTCTACTATAGCTTTCACCGACTGCTCCTGTATTGCTCTTCTTCTCATCAGACTTAAGAATGGGGACTGGGATTTAAAGCACTTTTGGAATTTAGAAAGATGGTAATGATAACCCTGTATGTGAGACAGCAAAAGAGACACAGATGTATAGAACGGACTTTTAGACTCTGTGGGAGAGGGAGAGGGTGGGATGATTTGGGAGAATGGCATTGAAACATGTATACTATCAGGTAAGAAACGAATTGCCAGTCTATGTTCGATACAGGATACAGGATGCTTGGGGCTGGTGCACGGGGATGATCCAGAGAGATGATATGGGGTGGGAGGTGGGAGGGGGATTCAGGATTGGGAACTCATATACACCCATGGTGGATTCATGTCAATGTATGGNCATGTATACTATCAGGTAAGAAACGAATTGCCAGTCTATGTTCGATACAGGATACAGGATGCTTGGGGCTGGTGCACGGGGATGATCCAGAGAGATGATATGGGGTGGGAGGTGGGAGGGGGGTTCAGGATTGGGAACTCAGGTACACCCGTGGCGGATTCATATCAATGTATGGCAAAACCAATACAGTATTGTAAAGCAAAATAAAGTAAAAAAAAAATTAAAAAAAATAATAAAGCACTTTTTCTATCACTAGAGCTTAATCCCCAGTGGATATTCAAATTTGATAAACAAATGCGTGGAGAGATGAGTGACTTCTTAGAAACCATTTCACAGAGCTACCTTGGATGACTTGGTCAATTTATTTAATTTTTCTAAAACCAAGTTTTGAGTAATAAATGGGAATAATTAATAGCATCTTCCTCAAATAATCATTGAGTGGATTTCTTGAGATAATGCTATTCCAAAAAGTTCCATACACAGCCAGAAACATAAAATGGACTCTAAATACTAGCTTGCTGTTAATTTCTCAGTGGTAGTAGTATTGTGCATGCCTAGTTGTTCACTCACGTCTGACTCATTGGGACCCTATGGACTGTAGCTCACAAGGCTTATCTATCCGTGGGACTTTCCAGGCAAGAATACTGGAGCGGGCTGCCATTTCCTCCCCCAGGGGATCTTCCCGAACCAGGGATGGAACCTGTGTCTCTGGCATCTCCTACATCAACAGGCAAATTCTTTACCACTAAGCCACCTGGAAAGCACCAGTGGTAGCATATTACGCTCCATTACTCCTTGTTACTATCACTTGGTTCATCCTATCTGTGTGTCAGGGCTTGACTTCAAGACTTACGGGCTTTCTTTTCCTCGATCTACAATCAGTCAGGGGTGACATCAACATCCACATGAGTAGCTCATCAAGCCCCTTTTTCACAATTTACTGATCTTTTCATCTCCAATAACTTCTACTTTTATTCCTTCAGCTAGATATGTCCTATGAGCATACAATACATTCTCTCTGGAATCAGTCTACTAGATAGAAATCTTAGCTCTATCAATGCTTATGGCTATGTTACCAGCTACTCATTTTTAGGTTCTCTATAAACTTAAGTTACCGTATTTGGTAAATGGGATTAAAAAGGTACTTACTCTACAGTGCTTTGTATACAGTAAACCTCTATTGTTAGTTCCTATTATTCTTAAACCCCAAACCACACCACCTCTGAAATATGGAACCCCAACACTAATGTATAATGTTTGGAAACTTAACTGATTCCACCTCTTTGCAGCCAAAGATGAAGAAGCTCTATACAGTCAGCAAAAACAAGACCGGGAGCTGACTGTGGCTCAGATCATGAATCTGTATGCATGTCAGGAAGCAACAGTTAGAACTGGACATGGAACCACAGACTGGTTCCCAATAGGAAAGGGAGTACGTCAAGGCTGTATATTGTCACCCTGCTTATTTAACTTGTATGCAGAGTACAACATGAGAAACGCTGGACTGGAAGAAACACAAGCTGGAATCAAGATTGCCGGGAGAAATATCAATAACCTCAGATATGTAGATAACACCACCCTTATGGCAGAAAGTGAAGAGGCGCTAAAAAGCCTCTTGATGAAAGTGAAAGAGGAAAGTGAAAAAGTTGGCTTAAAGCTCAACATTCAGAAAACGAAGATCATGGCATCTGGTCCCATCACTTCATGGGAAATAGATGGGGAAACATTGGAAACAGTGTCAGACTTTATTTTTTGGGGGCTCCAAAATCACTGCAGATGGTGATTGCAGCCATGAAATTAAAAGACACTTACTCCTTGGAAGAAAAGTTATGACCAACCTAGATAGTATTTTCAAAAGCAGAGACATTAATTACTCTGCCGACTAAGGTCCCTCTAGTCAAGGTTATGGTTTTTCCAGTGGTCATGTATGGATGTGAGAGTTGGACTGTGAAGAAGGCTGAGCACCGAAGAATTGATGCCTTTGAACTCTGGTGTTGGGAGAAGACTCTTGAGAGTCCCTTGGACTGCAAGGAGATCCAACCAGTCCATTCTGAAGGAGATCAGCCCTGGGATTTCTTTGGAAGGACTGATGCTAAAGCTGAAACTCCAGTACTTTGGCCACCTTGTGTGAAGAGTTGACTCATTGGAAAAGACTCTGTTGCTGGGAGGGATTGGGGGCAGGAGGAGAAGGGGATGACAGAGGATGAGATGGCTGGATGGCATCACGGACTCAATGAACGTGAGTCTGAGTGAACTCCGGGAGATGGTGATGGACAGGAAGGCCTGGCGTGCTGCAATTCATGGGGTCACAAAGAGTCAGACACAACTAAGCAACTGAACTGAACTGAACTTATATTTTGGGGATCCAAAATCACTGCAGATGGTGATTGCAGCCATGAAGTTAAAAGACACTTACTCCTTGGAAGGAAAGTTATGACCAACCTAGATAGCATATTAAAAAGCAGAGACATTACTTTGTCAACAAAGGTCTGTCTAGTCAAGGCTATGATTTTTCCAGTGGTCATGTATAGATGTGAGAGTTGGACTGTGAAGAAAGCTGAGAGCCAAAGAATTGATGCTTTTGAACTGTGGTGTTGGAGAAGACTCTTAGAGTCCCTTGGACTCAAAGGAGATCCAACCAGTCCATCCTAAAGCAGATCAGTCCTGGGTATTCATTGGAAAGACTGATGAAGCTGAAACTCCAATACTCTGGCCACCTGATGCGGAGAGCTGACTCATTTGAAAAGACCCTGATGCTGGGAAAGATTGAGGGCAAGAGGAGAAGGGGATGACAGAGGATGAGATGGTTGGATGGCATCACCAACTCAATGGACATGAGTTTGGGTGGACTCTGGGAGTTGGTGATGGACAGTGAGGTCTGTTGTGCTCCAATTCATGGGGTTGCAAAAAGTCAGACATGACTGAGCAACTGAACTGAACTGAATCTCTTTTACTATTGTAAATAGCTGAAAATAAATTAGAACTAAAAAGGGAGGAAAAGTAAGGCAAGAAGAAGTTCTTAAACAGAAAAAGAGCTTCAAAACAAGCATAATCATTGGGTATCCAAAAATAACAATGATTATAATAGTTTTACATTAATTGATAATATATATATATAGTGTACTGAGAGTAACACCCAGTCCAAAAGCATACCAATATATCCAATGTAGAACAATACATTAAATGAATTATGAATGCTTACTATGTATGGGCAAGTTTCCCTAGTGGCTCAGTGGTAAAAAAAAAATCTGCCTGCCAATACAAGAGGTGCAGGAGACATAGGTTCAAGCCCTGGTCAGGAAGATCCCCTGGAGTAGGAAATGGCAACCCACTCAAGTATTTTTGCCTGGGAAATCCCATGGACAGAGAAGCCTAGTGAGGCTACAGTCCAGGGGGTTGCAAAGCGTCGGGCACGACTTAGCAACTAAACAACAGCAACAAACACAGGTAAGAAAACTGAGGATTCAGAGAAACTCAGTAACTCACCCAAGTTACACATCTAGCATATGGCAGAGCTGGAATTCAAATCCACAGACACAAGGCCACACCGACAGTTCATGCATGGTGGAGCTGGGGTTTAGAGCCAGTCATTTTGATATCAGAACTGTTCACAGAAACACATACACATCCTATATGATCTACAGCCTATACCCCTCAAAAACATAGACATTCTTTTACATAATTATATATTCTTGCCTGAGAAATTCCATAGACAGAAGAGCCTGGCAGGGTATGCTCCCTGGGATCACGAAAGAGTCAGACACAACTTAGTGACTAAACAATATCCTCATACTGGGGAAATAATAAGCAAAATATTTCTTCTCAAAGTTTTTTCTCAACAATTACAGATCATAAAGAAGAAAAGATACCTCCTATATATGACAGATTACTCTCATCTATAAATCAGTTAAAAGAAAAAAATATTCAGTTTTAAATTTCTAAGCATGATGGTGAAAATGACATCTAAGGGACTAAACATATTTACACCAATTATTGAATGAAATTTGTCTTTAGATACATCAGGAAGTGCTGTAACTTCTTTACAAATAAGGATTATCAGCACACAAGCTTGGTTAGCAACAAAATGTCACCAGAATCAAATCAACTTTGTCAGTGATACCCATATCTTGTACTTCCTTACCCTAACTCATTCTGTCTTAAGTCTCTTACTCCTTGGATACACGTTTCTCCTCAGTGTTTGAGGAAATTTGGGATGCTTGGCCTAATGAACAAACATAACAGAAGGAATAAAGAGATAAAGAATATGTAAAGAAATAAAAATTATTATGATTTTCAAGGTGATATAGAGCCAATAATTCTAGATATTTGTTCTTCACCACAATGTTTCAATATACTGAATTATATTTCATGCTGTATATTAAAATAAGAACTTTTGTCATTAGTATTTTTGAGCAACCTTTTTGTTTTTGGTTTTCTCTTCTGTTGCTGTTGTTTGGTCACTCAGTCCTGTCCACTTCTTTGCGACCCTATGGATGGCAGCACGCCAGGCCTCTTTGTCCTTCACCATCTCCTGGAGCTTGCTCAAACTCATGTCCATTGAGTCAGTTATTCCATCCAACTATCTCATCCTCCGTCATCCCCTTCTCCTCCTGCCTTCAATTTTTCCCAGCAGCAGGGTCTTTTCTAATGAGTCAGCTCATCACAATAGGTGGCCTAAGTATTGGAGCTTCAGCTTCAGCATCAGTCCTTCCAACAAATATTCAGGGTTGATTTCCTTTAGGATTGACTGGTTTGATCTCCTTGCAGTCCAAAGGAATCTCAAGAGTCTTCTCCAACACCACAGTTCAAAAGCATCAATTCTTTGGCACTCACCCTTCTTTACGGTCCAGCTTTCACATCCATACATGACTACTGGAAAAACCATAGCTTTGACTATACACAGCTTTGTTGGCAAAGTAACATCTCTGCTGTTTAATATGCTGTCTAGGTTTGTGATTGCTTTTCTTCCAAGGAGCAAGTGTGTTTTAATTTCATGCCTGCAGTCACCATCTGCAGTGATTTTGGAGCCCAAGAAAATAAAGTCTCTCACTGTTTCCATCGTTTCCTCATCTATTTGTCATGAAGTGATGGGTTGGATGCTCATCTGTAAAATAAGACAACTGGTCTACTGATTTCAAAAATCACCCAGCTCTCTGAGAGATCTTCAATAAATTTATCATGATTTCACCTTAACTCAACTTAATCCAAAATCTGGAGTATTTGGAATCATGTGCTAAACCAAACTAAATTAAACTTTCATCAGGTATTACACAAAAACATTGGAGATAATAGGATATTAAAACATCAGTGTAATTCTTTCTTCAGAATAATGTTTGCTTCATGGAGAATGACTGCCAATAGTTAAAAAGAAACTAGGTTCTTCCAGTTCTCAATCTTTGAATGTTTGAAGAGATCCTCTGTTATCACTACCAAATTTAAAACCCAGCTCTGTCCGTCAATATTAAAGGCTCGTCCACAACAGGAAGTTGAAATGCATACACACAAAGTCCTTCTGCCTTGTCACTAAACAAATAGAAAAATCCATTCAGTCTTTACATTCTTTATAATACCTTGCTTCACAGAGCACAGCACAAAAAATCATGCATCAACATCAACTTCTAACAATGCAGGTTACACATAGCCCAAGGCACATATTCAGATAAAGAACATTTCACAAATTCCCTGCGTTGAATGTTCTCCTTTTGACTCTTCTAGCTTAGTCACCATTTCTAATTCTTCTCAGTCCACATATCTGCTAGAGCACAACACAAAACCACAGAGATGTTGAAAACAAGTGCTGGAAATAAGAACAGTAAAGTCCCAGCTGCATGTATGAAAGAAAAAACATGTGTATAATATTGTTTCCAACATATCAATATAAAATACATTTATCCTCAATTTGTAATATTTAGATTCCAAACTAATTAAAGACTGAGAATTAAAACAATGCATCAATTAGAGAGCAAAAATGCATCATGTTTTTAACACTTGAACTTTTTATTCTGTGTTGGGGTATAGCCAGTTCACAAACAATGCTGTGATGGTTTCAGGTGAACAACAAAGGGACTCAGCCATACATATACATGTGTCCATTCTCCGTCAAATGACCCTCCCACCCAGGCTGCTACAGAATGAGCAGAGTTCTATGGAAAACGCATCATTTTTGCCTCAGCTTGTCATCTGTAGTGAATCACATTTTTTAGCTTAACCCAATTTAAGCATAAAAATGAAATAATTCAGAAAATCAGACGATGGCAGTAGTCTTCTGACCCCTTAACTATTATTAGGACATATGATCCGTTAACCCTACACAATTGTCCTAACAATTTTCAAAAAGTATTTCTACTCAATTCTTACATGTAAAAAGTTAAGTACTGAAGTCTCTAAAATAGTATCTTATAAACAGTATGTATGGAAAATAATTCACATTTATATTAATAGACAATCAACAGCCAGACACATGTGGTCTTATATATACTGTAAGAATTAATCTTTACCTCTTTAATATTTCATCATCTATATACTTTTCTACTTTCTCTTCACATCCACTTTAACTTCATTTAATCTTCACTGCAATGTGGCAAAGTAAGTATTGTTATTTTCAGTTTATCACCAAGAAAAAAGTAACTTAAGTAAGGGAGGTTAAGTAACTTATTCAGAGTCTCACTACTGCTACATGACAGTAACCAAACATAAACAAGTATGGCTGTAACATAGAGTACGTGCTTAGTTGCTCAGCTGTGTCCGATCCCCCACAACTCCATAGACTGTAGCCTACCAGGCTCCTCTGTCCATGGGGTTTTTCAGGCGAGAATATTGGAGTGGGTTGCCATTTCCTTCTCCATCTAACACAGAGTAGATTACATCACCAAAAAAGCAATCAAACAGTAAGCCACCTAAGAATCCCCAATATCTAAAAAAATTAACTTGATCTCACTTTGCCAAAACTCATCCCTTCAGACTGCCTAGTGTCAAGGCTTATATCATAGGAAATGTTATTAAATGCCCTCTATGAAGTTTCAGATTAAAAATAAATATAGTCAAACAATATAAGCCATCAACAACCACCTTGTCTTCCAAAGAAATCTGTGGTGTGCAACAGATACCTAAAAACATTTATCCATAAGTATGACATTCAGTGCCTCTCAAAACTTTATTTTTACTATTTAACAATTTTTTCCAAAATACTAAGTTTCATTCAATCTAAAGTTTGGAAATAATGTGACACATTTTTCTTAATATCCTACCCTTTGTTGTTTGCTCTTTTTCCAATCTTTAAATTGCCTATTTTTCACTGCTTTATATGTACTAACCATTCAATATCACCAAAAACTAGTATGTTTTACATAACAGAAAACATGAGTCTCTAAAAGATTTCACTTATATATGGGAAGCAAAATATACGTACCTTCAGAACTACCATGCTTTACACATGACTATTATGTTTCCTTGATCCTTTGTGAGTACTAATACTAGCTACTAATTATTGAGTGCCTATTTCATGTCAGAAACTATATAAGTGCTTTCTGTATCTGATCTCATTTTACTCCAGCTACAAGCTTTCAGCTATTATCATAAATAAAGAAAACAACCTCAAAAGGGTTAAATAACTTGATCAAACTGATTCAATTACCTAATGACAGTCTCTAACTCAAGTCTGTCTGACTTTACTTACTTCATGTACCAAAGTCAGATAAGGCCCAAGTTCAAATCCCAGAACTCTCACCAAAACAGCACTAAAATTGTTTGGAAAGGCAATAAATTTTAACTTAAAAAGTTTACTATACTGAGTGTGGCCTGTTCAGAGACACTCTAAAAATATACGTGTGCTGGAGCAGAGTCTTCTCATTGGAAGGTGCCTGCTCATTCTCTAAAGCACAGTTAGAAAAAGGTTGAGAGAAGATGGTACCAAACTGGATTCATGCCAGCTATGGGCACCATTTGTAGGAAATCACCCTTCAATATAGTTATTATGTAATTGCCAGAATGAGACAATTGCCACATTCTAAACTGCAAACTTCACTAGTGAAGTTTGAATTTTATTCAAACAGAGATTGGGCTTTTACCTTTAATTCCATGCAGGTTTTGTCCATTCAGTAGCTCACAACATCCTCCGAAGAGTCACTGAATTTTGAAGGAAACAATAAAGCTATCACCATCAGTTAAAAATAGCTGATGTCCCATCCTGAAACCCTACTAATTAAAACTGTATGTGCAGAGAATCTATATTTGTCCCAGTGGGTGACCACAGTGACCTTTTATGTCTGGGGATTTGGTAATACATCTTGGGTTGGGCCATACTGGAAAGTATGAGAGATGACTCCAGACAAGAACTGATTTATCTAATTCAGAATGTCAGAGTGTCAATACCATCTGTTATTCACCACATTATCTTACATTCTCTTCCTAAGGTTTCAGTAAGTTACCTACAATATATATGTACCCAGACTCAGTTTTGTTTTGTTTGCAGTATCTTCTGAAGACAGGCTGGATAGTAGAAGAACAGGGCACTGATGTGAGGGTCTGTGTTCACTGGCAGAAACAGAAAAGTTTACATAGCACCTACACAGATGGTAGTTCAAACCAGCTACTTTCTGTCTTTCCAAACTGTTAAACATTCCATTTTCTACTTTCAATTAACTGAGGTTAATTGAAATGAATGATATTCTCAAGCAAAGAGACAATTCCTTGTTAGCAAAACAACCAACCAAAAAAACTGCACTTTGTATTTCTCATTCTCAAACCCAGCCTTTCCATCTTAATAGCTATTGCCTGTACTGAGGAAAGTACCACCAGACATACCTAAAGCCTGTACTGAGGAAAGTACATCAGACATACCTATACCTCCCTATCCATGCAGCAGCTTAATTCTAGTTTGGCTTCAACACTAATTTAAAATAAATTAGGTTTTACTTCACCCCACTCCTGGTGGCTTCCCTGGTGGCTCAGGCGGTAAAGCATCTGTCTACAATGCGGGAGACCTCGGTTCGATCACTGGGTTGGGAAGATCCCCTGGAGAAGGAAATGGCAAACCACTCCAGTACCGGTGCCTGGAAAATCCCATGGACAGAGGAGCCTGATAGACTACAGTCAATAGGGTCGCAAAGAGTCGGACTCGACTGAGCACACTCACTTTCACCCCACTCCAGTACTGTTGCCTGGAAAATCCCATGGACGGAGGAGCCTGGTAGGCTGCAGGCCATGGGGTTGCTAGGAGTCGGACACGACTGAGCGACTTCACTTTCACTTTTCACTTTCATGCACTGGAGAAGGAAATGGCAACCCACTCCAGTGTTCTTGTCTGGAGAATCCCAGGGACGGGGAGCCTGGTGGGCTGCCTGCCGTCTATGGGGTCGCGCAGAGTCGGACACGACTGAAGCAACATAGCAGCAGCAGCAGCAGGTTTTACTTTTTATGAATCCAAATATTTATCTCATCTAACAAATGAATCTCAGCTTTATCACTGGACCAAGATAAATTCATATATCAGAGGGAGTATGGTGGCATTCTAAAGAAAAGAGAAAAAAATAGGCTTCCTCATTCAAACTAGCACAATACAGATATGTTTCAAAGCCATCATTTCAGGTTTGTGTGAATAAACTTTATCTACATATCATTTTCATGTGGCTACAAAGGATAAAGCCAAAAATGATGGTAAACAGTCAACTGACCTAATGCTAGAAAAGGATCCAAAATGGCTCCAATCGACACTTGAGTGCCTTTGATTTCTCACTTACATGGAAGAGGAAAATGAATAGAAAGAATTTAGTTACATAAGAATATTATGAAAACAAATGCTTGGAGTATTCCAAGGCATAATTTTGAAGAGGTTCCTGGAGCATTAATCCGACATAAAAAGGCAGAAACAACAGGCTGATTATCTAAATCTGTATTATGTTTCTAGGTCCTGTCAGTGGGCCTGAATAACAACCCTAGAATTAGGGCTCCAAAGTTTCTCCAACTATGAAAATGTCTCTACAGCAAAAACCTACAGTAATTTTATGGCTTAAAGAAAAAGCATACTTCAATTTTTTTTAAAAAGCCACCAAAGCAGATTTTTAAAAATCTCTTGCCCATCTTAGAGTCCTTTGGCAGAATTTGGGAAAAAATTATCTATATATAAAAGTGATAACAAGAATTGAAAAATAAGAATTTGAGATGTATATGTATGTGTTCTTGTTATGAAAACCGTCAGATTCTGAAACGGCAGCAGCCATTCTACTCACAAGTAAGTGAACTGTACATACTGCAGTCGCTACTACCACAGCTCTCTGAAAGCATCTGGCAAGAGATATTCACTAGGATTTAATTCTAACACTGGAATTCCCTAGTCAAAAAGAGTTCTTCCAAATCATGGATTGTCAGCCTGGGGTCTGTGAACAGGCTTTGGGAAAGAACATAAAACTGTGATAAATTGTGCAAGGATGTGGACTTTATGTATTTTCCTATGGAAAGAGTATATAGAATTCATTATATTTGCAAAGGGCCTCCTGAGTTTTTTGTTTTTTTTAAGTATGAACAACTATTTTGTATCCTGAACAAATGAAACCATATCATTTGTTCTAGTTTTCTGTTTTAGGGATCTCCCTTTACTAAACCCAGCAAGGCCACTTGAGATACATAATACAGTTGAACATTACCACTTAATCAGTCACTAATGACCAATGACTTTCTCTTTAACTTATAAAGTATCCTCAATAGAGTACAATTCATATTCTCCATCTCTGTACTTGGTCAGTGTTGGTTGTGACTATTTGTACCCATTACAGTGATTATATCTCACTAGTATTTGATTATGGTGGGTGATTCCACACCCTCCTGAATTCTCATTACCATTTAACATACTCCAAAATACTTTTCTAAAAAAAAGTTTTGCTCTTTCCTCTATTACAATCTTTGTCCTTCTTTCAGATATAGAGTAATCTCAAAACACTCAAACAGCATCTCTTTAATATTTCTTGTGGAATTAATGAGCATCAAGATGAAAAATCTATTAACAATAGAGTCAATATTATTAATAATAATTTTAATACTATTAAAATAATATTTTGTCTTACCAGATCAATTCTCTTCTAAACTGTTCCACATCCTCTCTACTTTATTATTTCTTTTATTGTCAACATATAACATCTAAGGCCTCAGACATTATATAATATTCAAGATCTCTGGTTTTGATTCCCAAATTTCCTATTTAATCTTCACTGCAATGTGGCAAAGTAAGTATTGTTATTTTCAGTTTATCACCAAGAAAAAAGTAACTTAAGTAAGGGAGGTTAAGTAACTTATTCAGAGTCTCACTACTGCTACATGACAGTAACCAAACATAAACAAGTATGGCTGTAACATAGAGTACGTGCTTAGTTGCTCAGCTGTGTCCGATCCCCCACAACTCCATAGACTGTAGCCTACCAGGCTCCTCTGTCCATGGGGTTTTTCAGGCGAGAATATTGGAGTGGGTTGCCATTTCCTTCTCCATCTAACACAGAGTAGATTACATCACCAAAAAAGCAATCAAACAGTAAGCCACCTAAGAATCCCCAATATCTAAAAAAATTAACTTGATCTCACTTTGCCAAAACTCATCCCTTCAGACTGCCTAGTGTCAAGGCTTATATCATAGGAAATGTTATTAAATGCCCTCTATGAAGTTTCAGATTAAAAATAAATATAGTCAAACAATATAAGCCATCAACAACCACCTTGTCTTCCAAAGAAATCTGTGGTGTGCAACAGATACCTAAAAACATTTATCCATAAGTATGACATTCAGTGCCTCTCAAAACTTTATTTTTACTATTTAACAATTTTTTCCAAAATACTAAGTTTCATTCAATCTAAAGTTTGGAAATAATGTGACACATTTTTCTTAATATCCTACCCTTTGTTGTTTGCTCTTTTTCCAATCTTTAAATTGCCTATTTTTCACTGCTTTATATGTACTAACCATTCAATATCACCAAAAACTAGTATGTTTTACATAACAGAAAACATGAGTCTCTAAAAGATTTCACTTATATATGGGAAGCAAAATATACGTACCTTCAGAACTACCATGCTTTACACATGACTATTATGTTTCCTTGATCCTTTGTGAGTACTAATACTAGCTACTAATTATTGAGTGCCTATTTCATGTCAGAAACTATATAAGTGCTTTCTGTATCTGATCTCATTTTACTCCAGCTACAAGCTTTCAGCTATTATCATAAATAAAGAAAACAACCTCAAAAGGGTTAAATAACTTGATCAAACTGATTCAATTACCTAATGACAGTCTCTAACTCAAGTCTGTCTGACTTTACTTACTTCATGTACCAAAGTCAGATAAGGCCCAAGTTCAAATCCCAGAACTCTCACCAAAACAGCACTAAAATTGTTTGGAAAGGCAATAAATTTTAACTTAAAAAGTTTACTATACTGAGTGTGGCCTGTTCAGAGACACTCTAAAAATATACGTGTGCTGGAGCAGAGTCTTCTCATTGGAAGGTGCCTGCTCATTCTCTAAAGCACAGTTAGAAAAAGGTTGAGAGAAGATGGTACCAAACTGGATTCATGCCAGCTATGGGCACCATTTGTAGGAAATCACCCTTCAATATAGTTATTATGTAATTGCCAGAATGAGACAATTGCCACATTCTAAACTGCAAACTTCACTAGTGAAGTTTGAATTTTATTCAAACAGAGATTGGGCTTTTACCTTTAATTCCATGCAGGTTTTGTCCATTCAGTAGCTCACAACATCCTCCGAAGAGTCACTGAATTTTGAAGGAAACAATAAAGCTATCACCATCAGTTAAAAATAGCTGATGTCCCATCCTGAAACCCTACTAATTAAAACTGTATGTGCAGAGAATCTATATTTGTCCCAGTGGGTGACCACAGTGACCTTTTATGTCTGGGGATTTGGTAATACATCTTGGGTTGGGCCATACTGGAAAGTATGAGAGATGACTCCAGACAAGAACTGATTTATCTAATTCAGAATGTCAGAGTGTCAATACCATCTGTTATTCACCACATTATCTTACATTCTCTTCCTAAGGTTTCAGTAAGTTACCTACAATATATATGTACCCAGACTCAGTTTTGTTTTGTTTGCAGTATCTTCTGAAGACAGGCTGGATAGTAGAAGAACAGGGCACTGATGTGAGGGTCTGTGTTCACTGGCAGAAACAGAAAAGTTTACATAGCACCTACACAGATGGTAGTTCAAACCAGCTACTTTCTGTCTTTCCAAACTGTTAAACATTCCATTTTCTACTTTCAATTAACTGAGGTTAATTGAAATGAATGATATTCTCAAGCAAAGAGACAATTCCTTGTTAGCAAAACAACCAACCAAAAAAACTGCACTTTGTATTTCTCATTCTCAAACCCAGCCTTTCCATCTTAATAGCTATTGCCTGTACTGAGGAAAGTACCACCAGACATACCTAAAGCCTGTACTGAGGAAAGTACATCAGACATACCTATACCTCCCTATCCATGCAGCAGCTTAATTCTAGTTTGGCTTCAACACTAATTTAAAATAAATTAGGTTTTACTTCACCCCACTCCTGGTGGCTTCCCTGGTGGCTCAGGCGGTAAAGCATCTGTCTACAATGCGGGAGACCTCGGTTCGATCACTGGGTTGGGAAGATCCCCTGGAGAAGGAAATGGCAAACCACTCCAGTACCGGTGCCTGGAAAATCCCATGGACAGAGGAGCCTGATAGACTACAGTCAATAGGGTCGCAAAGAGTCGGACTCGACTGAGCACACTCACTTTCACCCCACTCCAGTACTGTTGCCTGGAAAATCCCATGGACGGAGGAGCCTGGTAGGCTGCAGGCCATGGGGTTGCTAGGAGTCGGACACGACTGAGCGACTTCACTTTCACTTTTCACTTTCATGCACTGGAGAAGGAAATGGCAACCCACTCCAGTGTTCTTGTCTGGAGAATCCCAGGGACGGGGAGCCTGGTGGGCTGCCTGCCGTCTATGGGGTCGCGCAGAGTCGGACACGACTGAAGCAACATAGCAGCAGCAGCAGCAGGTTTTACTTTTTATGAATCCAAATATTTATCTCATCTAACAAATGAATCTCAGCTTTATCACTGGACCAAGATAAATTCATATATCAGAGGGAGTATGGTGGCATTCTAAAGAAAAGAGAAAAAAATAGGCTTCCTCATTCAAACTAGCACAATACAGATATGTTTCAAAGCCATCATTTCAGGTTTGTGTGAATAAACTTTATCTACATATCATTTTCATGTGGCTACAAAGGATAAAGCCAAAAATGATGGTAAAGAGTCAACTGACCTAATGCTAGAAAAGGATCCAAAATGGCTCCAATCGACACTTGAGTGCCTTTGATTTCTCACTTACATGGAAGAGGAAAATGAATAGAAAGAATTTAGTTACATAAGAATATTATGAAAACAAATGCTTGGAGTATTCCAAGGCATAATTTTGAAGAGGTTCCTGGAGCATTAATCCGACATAAAAAGGCAGAAACAACAGGCTGATTATCTAAATCTGTATTATGTTTCTAGGTCCTGTCAGTGGGCCTGAATAACAACCCTAGAATTAGGGCTCCAAAGTTTCTCCAACTATGAAAATGTCTCTACAGCAAAAACCTACAGTAATTTTATGGCTTAAAGAAAAAGCATACTTCAATTTTTTTAAAAAAGCCACCAAAGCAGATTTTTAAAAATCTCTTGCCCATCTTAGAGTCCTTTGGCAGAATTTGGGAAAAAATTATCTATATATAAAAGTGATAACAAGAATTGAAAAATAAGAATTTGAGATGTATATGTATGTGTTCTTGTTATGAAAACCGTCAGATTCTGAAACGGCAGCAGCCATTCTACTCACAAGTAAGTGAACTGTACATACTGCAGTCGCTACTACCACAGCTCTCTGAAAGCATCTGGCAAGAGATATTCACTAGGATTTAATTCTAACACTGGAATTCCCTAGTCAAAAAGAGTTCTTCCAAATCATGGATTGTCAGCCTGGGGTCTGTGAACAGGCTTTGGGAAAGAACATAAAACTGTGATAAATTGTGCAAGGATGTGGACTTTATGTATTTTCCTATGGAAAGAGTATATAGAATTCATTATATTTGCAAAGGGCCTCCTGAGTTTTTTGTTTTTTTTAAGTATGAACAACTATTTTGTATCCTGAACAAATGAAACCATATCATTTGTTCTAGTTTTCTGTTTTAGGGATCTCCCTTTACTAAACCCAGCAAGGCCACTTGAGATACATAATACAGTTGAACATTACCACTTAATCAGTCACTAATGACCAATGACTTTCTCTTTAACTTATAAAGTATCCTCAATAGAGTACAATTCATATTCTCCATCTCTGTACTTGGTCAGTGTTGGTTGTGACTATTTGTACCCATTACAGTGATTATATCTCACTAGTATTTGATTATGGTGGGTGATTCCACACCCTCCTGAATTCTCATTACCATTTAACATACTCCAAAATACTTTTCTAAAAAAAAGTTTTGCTCTTTCCTCTATTACAATCTTTGTCCTTCTTTCAGATATAGAGTAATCTCAAAACACTCAAACAGCATCTCTTTAATATTTCTTGTGGAATTAATGAGCATCAAGATGAAAAATCTATTAACAATAGAGTCAATATTATTAATAATAATTTTAATACTATTAAAATAATATTTTGTCTTACCAGATCAATTCTCTTCTAAACTGTTCCACATCCTCTCTACTTTATTATTTCTTTTATTGTCAACATATAACATCTAAGGCCTCAGACATTATATAATATTCAAGATCTCTGGTTTTGATTCCCAAATTTCCCACTTCACCAGCTATGTGAACTTGGAAAATTTTCTTAACCTCTCTGAGCCTCAGTTTTACATTTGAAAACTGAGCCTAACAATATAGTACCCACATCATTGATTCTTGAGAAGATTAAATAAGAAAGTGTTAATCGCTCAATCGTGTCCGACTCTTCGCAACCCCATGGACTGTAGCCCGCCAGGCTCCTCTGTCCATGACATTCTCCAGGCAGGAATACTGGGGTGGGTTGCCATTTCCTACTCCAGGGAAAAGTAAGAAAATGGGTATAAAACACAAGGCACATAGAAATGTTTAGTGTTCTAGTACACAGAAATGTTTAGTGTTAGCATGTGTGTCATAACTAAAGAAATGATTCACCTTTAGTAGGACAAATCTCATCAAAAACAAGTCATGCCCAAGAGACCAAACAGACCAAAAGATTAAGCCAGCATAACAATATAGTTCAAATGAGTAAGCAACAGGTGGCGATCCTGGCACTCGAGTGGGGCAGACAGCAGGCAAAAGACAGAGCTCCAGGACAGAAGAGGTGGAGTTTCACTTCCCTTCAGAGAAAGGCAGCTTCAGGCAATGGGAAATTAGTTTCATTAACTAAAAATCCATTCTAACTACACTTAAGGAAATTTATGGAATCTCAAATTTATGTACTAGACGGAGGGCTTTGTTTAGGAAAACAAAGCACAGCATCAGATTGCATCCACCTAGAAGAATGACCTGATGCTAGCTGACTAGTTGGTGGACTCATTAAGAATCTTCTTGGTGAGGGCCAAAACTGACACAGAAATTTGAGATGAGGTTGGAACTTCAGGTAGGTGTGAAGTAGTCCCAGCTGCCAGAGGTAGAAGCCAAGTAGGTCATTATTTCATAAACATTTACAGTTGGATTCCCACTGCCAAAAAGTACAAATAACACAATATATACACAATTACCCTAGCGATTTATACTGGTCTCCCATCTCAAAATCCTATCATTGTCCTACTTATCTGTATTATAGAGCACACATCTTAGAGCTGATTCTTGCTGTCTACCCCTCTGGACCTTATGTTTTGGCCTGTTTCTTACTAACTAGATCAACTAACTTGAAAGTTGGATCACACTTCATCTTTGCATCAATCCCTCAGAGATTGCCCTCTTACTTTTTGGCCCTGACTCTTAAGGCCGCAACTTGGCTAGAGGCCCAGATTCTAACTCATTGAGGAAGAAAGAGAAAAAGGCATCCAGGAAAGGGCACTGGATTTTAAGACAGAAAAACTGGACTTGAGTCCACACTGTGCTTTAAAAGAGCATTGGAACTTTAGATAATAACAGCTGACACTGATTGAGTTCTTAATAATTAAATAATACTTAATCCTCATAAAACTCTGAAATATATTATTATCTCCATTTTAAAGTTAAGAAAACTGAGGTACAGAGAAGTTAAATATGTTGCCCAAAGTAATAAGTCTAGAATACCAGCAGAAGTATTCATTCAAGCAGTTCAGACTCCTAATCAATATGCCACATTGCTTCACCATCACTTATCTTCTTTCAGAGACAGAAATTAACTAGCATAAAGCCAACCTCCATGATGTGAAGGATTTTGTGAGCCAGAGAAAGATCCTCTGGAGAAGAAAATGACAACCCACTCCAATATTCTTGCCTGAAAAATCTCATGGACAGAGGAGCCTGGAGGGCTACAGTCCACGGGGTTGCAAAGAGTCGGACACAACTTAGCAACTAAATAACAAAAACACTATAAAGTATTAAAAGTAAAAATGAGATATGGACTCTATGTGCTATACGGATATGGATCATTTATCTTTATTATTGTGTTATCTTTATCAGTTTTCACTCTTTCAATTTGCTTTGATTCATTGCTACCCATAAATCATAGTTCTTTAGTCTCCCTTTCTCTACCTTTAAGAAACAGAATCTTTACAATTAAGATCTACCTGTTTCCTCCACGTCACTTGTTCTGGCACATGTACAGAGTGTGACTGTGATCGATTCTTCCTTTGCCTTTTGCTGACAGAATATTCTTTCCTGACTCAGACTTCATGGTCATTTGAAACAGTTTTAATATTAAATAACTTGTTAAAACAGAACATCCCATACAACATTTGTGCTTTCTTCCATTCTTCTCATTTTTCCAGGATCCTAAAGCTTTCTTCTGGTGTCTTAAGCCTTATGTTAGTCATTGTTCTTACTGTATAAGCTGTCACACTCCTTTGATACTTCTCTGGCTGCATACTCGCACTTCCAAGCATTAGCTCTTCAGAATCTAACCTTCACTGCTTCATCTTTCTCAGCCTTTGTTTCCACTGATTGATGTTTTTGTGCTTTTGAAATTCTTTTCACATCAATAGATCTTCCCCTTCCCACCAGGTTGTAGAAGTAGACCAGTAGAACTGAAACCTGCTAAAGAGAATCCCTACAAGTGCTGGTCTTGTTGAGATGAGTTTCATACAATTTGTGGGTTCTCAAAATTGCAAATTAGTCACTGGTGATTAATGGGCTCCAAAAATGAAGTGACTATACTCCTAGGAAAAAACAGTATTGAACAATACAGGTCCAAACGGTTTTCAAGGGTCAGTATTCTAAGAGAAATAGAATGTTTAGGTGCACAAACCTGGCTATAAATTATAAAGACTTGTCTTATAAATTATAAACACTGCTCCCAGAAGTCAAAAAGATGCCCAAAGATAAAACCACCTATTCTGCTCATGCATAACCAAAATAAAAGAAAAAATTACTGGCATTGGGTCAATCTTATTCACCTTGCCCCAAAGAAGGACACCAAATACTCTGACTACCCTAAACTCTACTTTCTGTTTTTAATATTATTATCTTCTTCCCTTTCTAACATATTTAGGACCTTTTTGTTGGTAGCTGTGGTATTTTGTCTGGTCATTTTGATAAATTTAAGTATTTATTCCTTTCATCCCTTTATTAGTAGTTGAAAATATCTAAACAACTATATTCATCCTGTATTGTGACCATTATTTTCCTTATACTTCCTTTCATTTAAGCTTTTCTTTCTCTGATGAGAACATCAGAGTACTCACAGAATGACAGAAAAGTATCAGTTCTGTCATTTTAACTTTTCCTCTCCCCTCCTCATATGCATAAAAGTGTTGTTACAATAATTTGTTAGGGTCTTTAAAAAAAAATAAACTTATTAAATATAATTAACATAAAACGACAAAAGTTCAAAAATCGTAAGTATACCTATGCTAGTGAATTATTACGATGAAATTTCTCCCAGGTAACTATCCACCAGGTCAAAGAAAATAGTTTCCCAGCACCTTGCAAGCCCCACTTCTACCCAATTACACCTTATCCTTCTCAAGGAACCCCACCGTCACATCCAGTACCATAAATTAGTAGTGGCTGCATTTGAACTGCATGTGGATTCTTTTATATATTCTTACATATTCTTTCAAGAATTGCTTCTTTCATTTTCATTATGTTTTTGATATTTATACATCTTGATACTTGTATTGGTTGTTGTTCACTTTTAATGCTGTATTCTAGTCCACTGCATAAATAAACTACAATTAATTTATCCACTCTGGACATTTGAATTCTTTCCTAGTTTTTGTTATTATGAATGACATTGCCATGGAAAATCTTCACTTATAAGGTTGGTATATATGATATTTATGGGGCCATAATTCCACTGGATATATACCTAGCAGAAGAACAGCTGGGTCCCAGGAATGTGTCTATCTTAATAGATGCTTCCAATTTCCCCAAGCACTGCACCAGCAGCCATGGGAGTTCCAGTTGCTCTGTATCCTCACCAGCACTACGTGTTGACAGTTTTATGTCTGTTTATTTGCCATCCTGGAAGGTGTTAGAGGTATCTCCTTATGATTTTAACTTGTATTTCCCTGTTTTCTAAGGAGTTGAACATATTTTCCTATGTTCGCTGACCAACTGGATTTCTTCTTGGTGAAATCCCTGTTCAACATCTTGCCCATTTTTATACAGCTGTCTGGTTTTCATTATTGATTTATGATAGTTCTTTATATATTCTTTGCCAGTTACATGTGTAACAACCTTTGTCAAATATATAGTAAATATCTATTCCCACTCAGCTTGCCTTTTCATTTAATGATATCTTTTAATAAACAGACATTCTTAATTTAATGTAGTACAATTAACATTCCTTTATGTTGGAACTTTTGTGCCCTGATAAGAAATTATGTCTAATCTAAGGTCATGAACATAGGTCCTATTTTATCTTCTTGAAGCTATATTGTTTTACCTGTTACTTTTAGATCAACAATCAACCTGGAATTGATTTTTTATATGATTTGATCCATGGGTCCAGTTTCCTTTTTCTTTCCATATGGTGGTATGCTATCGACCCAGACATCATTTCATGAAGAATTATCCTTTCTTCATGACTCTGTAATACCAGCCTTGTTGTGAATCAAGTGTGGTTTGTTTCCGGTCTCTATTCTATTCCATCGGTTTATTAGTCTATATTGTCACCAACATCACAATGTCTTAATTATCTTATTGAGTAAGACTGAAACATTTTTCTTTGCTTTGCTAATTCTTAACTCTTTGCATTTCTATATGAATTCTGTCATCTAACTGGCAATATATTCCCAAATTGTGGTTAAACCGATTACATTGATATTTAAGTTTTTTTTTTTTTTTCAGCAGGTATTCAGACCCATAGTCTCTTTGTGGTATGCCTTAACAAAATCTTTATCTTATACACCCAGCCCCATTTTGCTGGATATAGCTCACAGAGCACCTATTTTTACCTCTTTGGCTCACAGAGCACTGACTTGCATATCCTTTACTGAGGGTTCCTGTTCTCTGTTCTCTGATTGTCCCTAAACAAATCAGATCCCTAGAGAAATCAGGACTGGTGTTTGATGAATCTACTGTCCTGTTTCTAATCTTCTCCCTTTTGCTTTTAAAAAACATATTTAGTTAAAATTCCCAACTTCATTTTGTTGATTATTTCACCTCTCTGTCTCCCATATGTCAATGCAAACAATAACCAAAAAACTGTTTAGACAAAACTCAGAAGTCATTCTGAACTCAAAAATAAGGACACCAGAGCTAAAATCATGAGCCCCTCTTCCACAACGTGATTATGCTGCTCATTTCTTAAACTAAGGAACTTGTTGTTAGATCACTTCTTTTTATCTTTAGCCTTTG
The DNA here is from genome assembly GCA_006410635.1 of Cephalophus harveyi. Taxonomy (NCBI): domain Eukaryota; kingdom Metazoa; phylum Chordata; class Mammalia; order Artiodactyla; family Bovidae; genus Cephalophus; species Cephalophus harveyi. The sequence continues at coordinate 109,272 of SJYT01029280.1, read as the reverse complement.
ACTGAAACTTCCGGATATGTCTACAGTCCTTCCAAAAGAGGGGGAGGAAAAAACTGGCTTTGGAGTCAGACGACTGGGTTCAAATCCAGGTTTGACATTTAGTAGCTGTTCTTAGGGCAAATTGTTTGACAAGAAGACTACATGTAATAATATATTTCAAACATTTTGAAATAATATATTCCAAAACAGGGCCTGGTGCTTAGGAGTTTCTTGTCAACAATTGCCCTTTCATTCTTCTTCTTCAGTGTAGTTCTCCTTCTTTAAAAATATTTTACAAAAACTATAGTTGCTCTTCTTGGTACTATGATTAACTTCCTGTCTTCATTCTTAATCCTACCACCCCTCTCTGCTGCTGCTAAGTCACTTCAGTCGTGTCCGACTCTGTGCGACCCCATAGACAGCAGCCCACCAGGATCCCCTGTCCCTGGGATTCTCCAGGCAAGAATACTGGAGTGGGATGCCATTTCCTTCTCCAATGCATGAAAGTGAAAAGTGAAAGTGAAGTCAGTCGTGTCCAACCCTCAGCGACCTCATGGACTGCAGCCTTCCAGGCTCCTCCATCCATGGGATATTCCAGGCAAGAGTACTGGAGTGGGGTGCCATTGCCTTCTCTGACCACCCCCCTCACTTCTTTTCTATTGAAAACTATACAACCTCAATATACAATGCTTCCATTATTACTTCTTCTCTATTGCTTTTAAGCTTTGATGATACCTGCCTTTATCACTTGTTTATAAATTTTCCATAATCTTTTTACCTTTGTTATTCCTGTTCACAATTTCTGTTATTTTTTTGCAGTTGGGTATCTTTGATGACTCTCTGTTTGCAGCATTCCATACATACAGCATACTTAGGTCAGTCTACTTCCTCTGGTTATCAGTCATCTCCATTACTGCCCTTTCTGGACCTCCCACATGTACAAGCCTCCTCTGTACATGCTTATCACCTCTACAATGCCACAGCATCTTCATCACCTGCCACGTCCCCCACTGAAGCCAAAGATGGACATGTCATTCAATTCAAAGCTAATTTAGGGAGAAAGTGTATCTTCTTCTTTAGCATAAACATCTCATCTGATACAATCCACTCAATGCTACATCAAACACTCATATCAACAGCTTTTAGCAAAAATGACTCTTTTCATTTTTATTATGCTTCTGGGAATGTAGGTCTGTAATAGGTACCGAGGCAATATAGAAGAACCTCAGCCTTCCAATGTCTGTGCTGTGGTGGGATCAGTTCATAGGGCTGACTTCTTTCCTTAGGATAGGTTCTCTCCCCCAAAAAAGTCCTAAAGTCCTCTCACAAGAAGCACCTCGTAGGTAAATTCTACCAGGTTCCTAGAGAACATCAGATATGTCTAAATTAGCTACAATCAAGAGTGGACAGGATTCCTATTGCATTGTCAGATATACAAAAATATTGCCCTTCTATACTGCATTTATACACACCGAGTCCAGGAATGTGGCTTCTTATTGTTCTCCCCTAAGATACAGTAAGATTCCCCTCCCAACACTACCCTTTTAGAATATATGACAAAAGTGACTTGACCTTTAATAATTTTTTCCTTGCACATTTCATTTGGAGTCATATACATGTACTTATCTGATCTCCTCTCTTCACCAGAATATAAATCTTCCAAACATGATTGTATTTTTAAGACATTCATACTGTGGTTTGAATAAAGAAAATTCTGACCCTGTAAGATTTTCCCCTCTTACTGACTAGCAAAAATAGCCACAAATCCAGATCTTTCATGCACAACATATTTTCCTTTTGGTATTTAGTCTTATTCATTGCACTCCGTGACACTCCCATGTCTCTTGCCTCAAATCCCTAAGGTCTCTTAAAGTTCTCTGTGCTCTTAAGGCATAGAACCATAGTAGGCTCAGATCAGATAGTACTGCAAAGGTCAGGAAGTTCAAAAGCTTCAGGAAACACATTAGGAAATTTAGCTAAAAAGATGCCCAAGGTCATACAGGTAGAACTTTTTGATGCACAAGAAAAACATTATATATATATTTTAAAATTTGCCATTATCATAACAGAGTTACTTTTAAAATTGACTTCCTGTATAGTACAATTCTCTATCACTCAGTTTTTTTCAAAGGACATGGTTAAATAAAGCACATTTATAAGACAAATCTGCTATGTTCAACACAATACAAAGCATTACAAAACCAGAGATTAAAGAGACTTAAGGAACACTGGGGCAAGACACAAATGTTTCATCTACTTGGCCTCATCCTATCTGGCTGGAATCCTAAGGCAATGATGATGAAAGTGGGCCATCTTGTCTTTCTTTAGGCTGGGACTGAGGATCCAGACTGATGGCTGAGAGAGATAAACTCCTTCTCATCTCTCCCCATCACTCACGAGTGGCAATGAAATACACAATTTCTTACAATTCTCTTAATTCTTTCACAATATGAACTGACACAAGGAGAAATAGTTCCACTAAAAGCTGTTTAGAAATAACCATATTACTATTTTCTTCCTTTATTCACATGGTCATACATATGTTTAAAATAAGACATGGTTGTTTAATTAATATTTAACATTTGTTAGCAATTTTTTGATCATCTGGGTCGTGAAGATCTTTTTTGTACAGTTCTTCTGTGTATTCTTGCCACCTCTTCTTAATATCTTCTGCTTCTGTTAGGTCCATACCATTTCTGTCCTTTATCGAGCCCATCCTTGCATGAAATGTTCCCTTGGTATCTCTGATTTTCTTGAAGAGATCTCTAGTCTTTCCCATTCTGTTCTTTTCCTCTATTTCTTTGCATTGATCGCTGAAGAAGGCTTTCTTATCTCTTCTTGCTATTCTTTGGAACTCTGCATTCAGGTGCTTATATCTTTCCTTTTCTCCTTTGCTTTTCGCCTCTCTTCTTTTCACAGCTATTTGTAAGGCCTCCCCAGACAGCCATTTTGCTTTTTTGCATTTCTTTTCCATGGGGATGGTCTTGATCCCTGTCTCCCGTACAATGTCACGAACCTCATTCCATAGTTCTTCAGGCACTCTATCTATCAGATCTAGGCCCTTAAATCTATTCCTCACTTC
>SJYT01029280.1:49375-105989 GCA_006410635.1 Cephalophus harveyi | reverse complement strand
TCAGGCACTCTATCTATCAGATCTAGGCCCTTAAATCTATTCCTCACTTCCACTGTATAATCATAAGGGATTTGATTTAGATCATACCTGAATGGTCTAGCGGTTTTCCCTACTTTCTTCAATTTGAGTCTGAATTTGGTAATAAGGAGTTCATGATCTGAGCCACAGTCAGCTCCTGGTCTTGTTTTTGTTGACTGTATAGAGCTTCTCCATCTTTGGCTGCATAGAATATAATCAGTCTGATTTCGGTGTTGACCATCTGGTGATGTCCACGTGTATAGTCTTCTCTTGTGTTGTTGGAAGAGGGTGTTTGCTATGATAGCTTCCCTACCCTTGGAAAGTCAAAACATCACAAGTCAGGGGCCATCTGTATTCTCAAATTCCAAATGATCCCAAAGGATCATTTAAAGTCGAAGATTAAATGACACAGAGAGAATGATAATGAAAGGTGGAAAATGACATCACTATAATTTTAGCTGTCTTACAATACGATGCCAGTTATACAAACAAATACAATTGTTGGGATTCTTAAATTAATATTAACAGATTGAATGAGTAGTTTTCAGGGAGAAATTTTCTTCTAACATAACTGCCTTTTTTCCTCCTTCAGTGAAAATTGCCACAGTTGTCAACATCAGGCTTCATGGCTTTTGAAACCTTACACTTTAATACAATTCTTTATCCATGCTGGAAATTACTATCCTTTTTGGATAAGTTTGAAGTTTTATTCAGGCTTCTTTCAATAATATAAGCAGAGACCACACTGTGATGATCTGTGACAAGGATGGGGCTGACATGGGTCATTAAAATGCCAGCTTTGCCTCTTCTAAACTGTGTTCTCTGCATTTCAGCCCAGAAATAAAACATTAGAATTTTTAATCTCTAAAGTATTTTTAAATTTGCTATTGTTGTGAGTGGTTCTGTGTCTCAAACATTTATTTTAATGTCATAGTCTATAATTTAATAGCCCTCTGTAGACAAAAATAATTTCTGCAGAAAATGTTTGGCCATTAAAAAATACCTGGCTATTTATAAAAATAATAAGCCACTTTTCTTTGTGAAAGATGCTGGTTTTATCTGAAATTTGCACAATGGTTATAAGAATTTTTATTTATTTAAAACATATGTATAAAATACGTGTTTAATTCTAGGAACTGTTTTAACTGCTTTGTAGGTGGTAACTCACTCAATCCTCATAATCTCAAAAGAGATATGATATTATAATTATTATTATCATTATTCTTTCCACTTTACAGTTAAGGAAACAGCTCAGGAGCTCAGGGCATGCATGTTGAATTTAATAAAGAAACTCTCTGGAGGGAGGGAATCATGTAGAAGGCCTGTGACCTTCAGTTGAAGACAGATCTCCAGCTGAGAGGGCTCAAGGAATGAAAGCCCAGACCTCACTCTCCTCTCTTCTTTCAGTCTTCTGGGGGGGCCCCCTGTTTGTGACCGGAAGCCAAGGGCAGTGGAGGTCATTGCTGTGGTCCATGTAGGTCAGCCTCCAAGCTTGGTGCAGGGTGATAAAAAGAGGTCAAACTGAGTGGATCAAATGGAAGATATTTGGTGCAGCATTAACAATCCTATACCCCCCGACCTCTCTCTCTCTCTCTCTCTCTCTCACACACACACACCTTCAAGGCAGGATTGCCTATTCTTTACACTGAAAATCTCAGTCCTGTATATCTCAACTTCTTCTTACCTTAGAGAGATTCGGAGATTATGAAACTTCAGCATCACATGTATTATCTTTTGTGGCACATTCTTCAAGTCTGTTAAAGTCTGTGAATCCTGGTTTGGTTATCCAGCATGTTCAAATCCTATAGCCGCCTCTCAGAACCTCCTGGAAAGATTTCTATTGTACTGACTTTTCAGGCATGCCTCTGAGATTCAGTCAATTTCAGATGAGGTCCAGGAATGCATACTTGGGTTTGTTGTTGTTGTTTTTGATTCCCTAGGCCAGTAGTCTCCAACCTTTTGTGCACCAGGGACCGATTTCATGGAAGATAATTTTTCCATGGGCTAGGGGTGGAGTTGACTCATTGGAAAAGACTCTGATGCTGGGAGAGATTGGGGGAAGGAGGAGAAGGGGACGACTGAGGATGAGATGGCTGGATGGCATCACGGACTCGATGGACGTGAGTCTGAGTGAATTCCGGGAGATGGTGATGAACAGGGAGGGCTGGCGTGCTGCAATTCTGGGGTCACAAAGAGTCGGACACGACTGAGTGACTGAACTGAACTGAAGTGAGGGGTGGATGGGATGGTTTTGGGATGATTCAAGCATATTATATGTATTGTGCACTTTATTTCTAATCTAATGCCACCACTGATCTGATAGGAGGTACCGATCTGTGGCCCAGAGTTTGGGGACCCCTGCCCTAGGCAACCCTGTTGTAGCCAGCTGAAACACAGTCAACTGGGGTTCCTTGATAATACAGCCTCAACCCAAGATATATGATACTCCACTAGACAGCTTTAGAGCTTTCTAGAAATTTAGGGATTTCCCACAATGGCTAGCTTTGAGAGTGTGGAGTGGAATATTAGAATTGCCTGGGGATCTTTTCGTAACTGGAGAAGGAAATGGCAACCCACTCCAGTATTCTTGCCTGGAGAATCCCAGAGATGGGGGAGCCTGGTGGGGTCGCGCAGAGTTGGACACGACTGAAGCAATTTAGCAGCAGCAGCAGCTTTTGCTAACTTCATTACCTCACCCTGGCTAGCCAAGGTGTTCTCTCAGATCCTCTCCCTACCACAGTTAAATTGCTCTCATTGATCGTGCTGAATTCCTCTAGTCTTTCAGAGAAGCGCAAGTGCTTAGACCCCTGAACTCATCAGTAATATTTTTTATATTATTGGCTGACTTGTTTTGCATTAGCTTTACTATTTACAATATTCTGTGTTATGCTAAAAAATGATTAGAGTAGACTTTGTAAATATTTTACTGAACTTGGATTGCATTCACCAAACCTACCCATCCGCCTATTCATCCTTCCTTTCTCTCATCCACACAGGCTATTCCAGGAGTCACGCATTGTTCTAAGTCTTAGGGAGACCATAGTGAGCAAGACAGCTGAAGTCTCTACCCTCTTGAGCTTACATGCCAGTGGGGAAAACAAACATTCAATCAATAAATTTATCAGTTAAAAAAAAAAAAAAGCATTTTGAATATGAAGGCAAAAGGAGAAGAGGGCGACAGAGGATGAGATGGTTAGATAGCCTCATCAACTCAATGGACATGAATTTGAGCAAACTCCAGGAGATGGTGAAGGACAGGGAAGCCTGGCGTGCTGCAGTTCATGCTGTCACAAAGAATCAGACACCACTTAGTGACTTAACAACAAAAATGGGTATGTGCGAGAAGGACATAAATGCAGGGATGTGATGGACTGTGACAGGTGGGTGAAGTAGGGACCATTTCAGTGAGGGCCTCTCTGAAGACACAGAAGTTGAAGACTGAAGGTCAAGAGGAAGCCAGCCTTGCACAGATCTGGGGAATGAGCATTCCACACCGAGGGAACATCAAGTGCAAATGCCCTGAGACAGGAAAGAAACTCATCTTTAAGACGTAAGGCCATTTCTGGGTGCCTTGTCCTTGCTGAATCTGGGCTGACCAGTGAAGAAATGTCCTTGTTTGCTCTAGGTCTCATAAGGCGTCCCTTCAAATACCTCCAGAAAATACTACACAAGCTTTTAGCCACTCCATCGTTACTTGTGCCTATAGATCAAACCAGTCAATCTTAAAGGAAATCAACCCTGAATATTCATTGGAAGGACTGATGCTGAAGCACCAATGCTTTGGCCACCTGATAAGAAGAGCCAACTCATTGGAAAAGACCCTGATGCTGGGAAAGGTTGAAGGCAGGAGGAGAAGGGGACAACAGAGGATGTGATGGTCGGATGGCATCACTGACTCAATGGACGTGAGTTTGAGTAAACTCCAGGAGTTGATAATGGACAGGGAAGCCTGGTCTGCTGCAGTCCATGGGGTCACAAAGAGTCAGACACGACTGTGTGACTGAACTGATAAGAGAGTAGAATAAAATAAGCACATAAAAACTGCAGGTAACTCTCCTTAGCAGTAAATATTGGTACCTCTTTCCTCCAGGGGCTGCCGATCCAAGTTCTGTAGGTCTAGAAGTTTTTATAGCTTCAAGGGTTCCATCAAGAAAAATAATACAAAGTTGCAAATAAAAAATTGCTAGGGCCCCCCTCACACAAGTGCAGGGCCCAGTGCTTAAGCCTCCCTGGCTTCATAGTGGACCCATGACTGCCTGGCCTTCCCTTCTGTAGCAAGCAGTGAGGAAGCCTGCTCCTCCTGGAAAGAGCCAGGGGACCTTGGTCTCCATCACAGCCGGTGAAGAGAGGGAGAGGAACACATGCTTTGATTTAACCATTTTGTCATCATATCAGATTGAGTTAGGCGCAGGAGGAAATGAACCAAAGAAAAAAATTCAGTCTGCCACTTGGGAGTTGATAAGGAAGCTACCAAGGGAAACTTTAAGGAAGTAAAAGAGGACAGGCTAAGTAAATGCACATTAAATAATACAAAGTAGGAAGGGCGTAGTGCTGAAAAAGAGGTAGGTGGAGAAAGGGGCGGGTAAGGACGGAGCTAGCGAAGAGGTTGGGATGGGAAGGTATGTTGGTGCCCGTGAGGAGGAGGCCTAGGCCTCGGGGATGGGGCGGGGACAGAGACCGAGTCAGGGCTGGGAGGGGGTGGAGGTAGTGAGTGAGGGTTGCAGAAAGACAGCAGGATGTGGGTTGTGCAGGTGGAGGGGAAGGGCTGCTGCTGGGGTGGTGGTTTAGTTGCAAGACAAAGTATGGTCGGTCTCACTTGAGCCTCTAAAGAGCAATTCTTCCTGCCTCATAGGAAATGCTTCCTTTCGTAATTAGTTCTGATTTTCAAAAGAAAGTTCTTGTGAATAAAGAGGACTCAGTCCTGTTATATTATGGAAATAGAGACTTACCTTCATCACAATCAGAACCTCTGCCCCGACTCTGGCCCTGTTTAAGGTCGAGAAACCCTTTGTTTTGACATTTGGCGTCCAGGCAATGATACTGAGCTTTTAAGTAGTGTCAGTATCCTGGTTTTCTGTGGGCACACCAATAGCGCACAGCTCTTTCCTACTCTTGAAGGTCACTTATTATTTGTCACTAAGTGTCTGGTATCAGTCACTGCACTTTTAGAATAAGTTTATTCTATATATTAAATGCCATATGACTTACAATGACTTGTTTTAAATATCCAGTTGTTAAGACTTATACATACGATGCAGTTTTGAAACACCTGAGTTATCTTTTTGGGGGGGAGAGGGGTAAGATACTTGCTGTACTCTGAGGATATGACCTTACTGAAGCTGAAACCAAACAGAATTTGTGGCCATGGGGAGATTTCTTTTTGAGAATATTCTTCCTTTTATAATGTGTTGCAAATCAAATGGCCTCAGTGCCATTTGTTGAAAGAGCCCAGGTGATCCTGAGATCATCTTGACCCCCTGAATGTCATTTTTAAAAAGGCTTATATTGTGTGACTTTTGACCGGTTGTTGCATTTACACTCATGTATATGAGCCTCGGTTTTTTGAAAGAACAGAAAAGCCTTTTCTTTGTTTCTGAAGTTTCAAACTTTTGGCTGCATATATACTTGCAGAGTGCATTATATCTGAACTACTTTAATAATGAAATAATATACAAAGAAGGACAGCCATTTCCTTGCCAGGGTACAATCCAGGGTGGGGGTTTTCTAAATGCTAATTCATTCCAACCTCAACTACTTCACCTGCTGTTTCAAAGGCTGGCAGTTTGTATTCATCACCTGAATGACAGCTTTTTCTAACCTCTTTTCCCTGAAAAGAAATAAAGAAATTAAATAAAGCTTTTGCATGCTAATCACTGACATTCTGAAGTGACAGTTGAAAAGTGCTCCAGTATGGGTGGAAGAAGGCAGCTTTGAATTGAAAGATTTTGTCTACATCAACCAAGTGTTGAATTTTGACTTGATGTTTGCGAGGTGCAGGGAAAGAGGGTGGCAGGCAACTGATGAGACAGTCATCACATGTAAGGATGTGGATAAGACGAATCATTAAAACAGATTTATATATATTAAATGTCTGCATTTAAGCAATTTGAACAATATGCATTTTTATGCAAGTTATATAGACTTTGCCAAAGCAACATAATACAGATTTTTTTTTTTTTTCTCTTTTTATCCATTGGATTTTTATCCAAGTCGGTATGCAGGTAGGCATGGCAAGTGCTTTGTAAGTTGCTTTTCCTCTTGAGTTTAGTCAATCTGTTTCATTGTCTCATAGTAATGGCTGATACGTATTCTTTCCCAGTCACAGAGCTGTATTTTGTCAGAATGAATTTTGTTTTCCACTGCTTTTTCAATGTCTGCTTTTTATAATCACGACTGGGATTAAGAGCTTTTGACTGATTTCCCCTAAACAAAAGTAAATGCTATATGAGAACCACCTTCTCGTGTAATGAGCATGCTCCTAGTGCAGTTTTGAACAGGATTATTTACTTTTATGAAAGACCAACATCTAGATATAAATAGTGGATTATACTCCTTGATTTGTTTAAAGTCATCTGCCACTTACCTTCTGCTTATTCCTGACTTTCTATAAGGCCCCAGGTAGTATAGTTCAGTTTTACAAGTTCTATATATCTCAGAGTATATGTACTTCATTAATTTAAATCTTATTTCTTGATGTTTTAATCTGAAAATTCAGTAATTTTACTGTCATATGGCAAAACTGACTTCTGTTGGTACACAGTTCTATGAATTAATACATATATAAATTTGTGTAACCACTATCAGAATTAGAATATTCAGTTCAGTTCAGTTCAGTCACTCAGTCATGTCTGACTCTTTCTGACCCCTTGGACTGCAGCAAGCCAGGCCTCCCTGTCTGTCACTAACTCCTGGAGCTTGCTCAAACTCATGTCATTGAGTCAGTGATGCCATCCAAACATCTCATCCTTTGTTGTCCCCTTCTCCTCCCACCTTCAATCTTTCCCAGCCTCAGGGTCTTTTCAAATGAGTCAGCTCTTCACATCAGGTGGCCAGAGTATTGGAGTTTCAGCTTCAACATCAGTCCTTCCAATGAATATTCAGGACTGATTTCCTTTAGGATGGACTGGTTGGATATCCTTGCCATTCAAGGGACTCACAAGAGTCTTCTCCAACACCACAGTTCAAAAGCATCAATTAATTCTTCGGTGCTCAGCTTTCTTTATAGTCTACCTCTCATATCCATACATGCCCACTGGAAAAACCATAGCCTTGACTAGATGCACCTTTGTTGGCAAAGTAATGTCTCTGCTTTTTAATATGCTATCTAGTTTGATCATAACTTTCCTTCCAAGGAGCAAGCGTCTTTTAATTTCATGGCTGCAGTCACCACTTGCAGTGATTTTGGAGCCACCCCCAAATGAAGTTTCTCACTGTTTCTACTGTTTCTCCATCTATTTGCCATGAAGTAATGGGACCAGATGCCATGATCTTCATTTTCTGAATGTTGAGTTTTAAGCCAACTTTTTTACTGTCCTCCTTCACTTTCATCAAGAGGCTCTTTAGTTCTTCACTTTCTGCCATAAGGATGGTGTCATCTGCATATCTGAGGTTATTGATATTTCTCCTGGCAATCTTGATTCCAGCTTGTGCTTCTTCCAGCCCAGCATTTCTCATGATGTACTCTGCTTATAAGCTAAATAATCAGGGTGACAATATACAACCTTGACGTACTTCTTTCCCAATTTGGAACCAGTCTGTTGTTCCATGTCCAGTTCTAACTATTGCTTCTTAAGCTGCATACAGATTTCTCAGGAGGCAGGTCAGGTGATCTGGTATTCCCATCTCTTGAAGAATTTTCCAGTTTGCTGTGATCCACACAGTCAAAGGCTTTGGCATAGTCAATAAAGCAGAAATAGATGTTCTTCTGGAACTCTCTTGCTTTTTCGATGATCCAGCGGATGTTGGCAATTTGATCTCTGTTTCCTCTGGCTTTTCTAAAACCAGCTTGAACATCAGGAAGTTTACAGTTCATGTACTGTTGAAGCCTGGCTTGGAGAATTTTGAGCATTACTTTACTAGCGTGTGAGATGAGTGCAATTGTGCGGTAGTTTGAGCATTCTTTGGCATTGCCTTTCTTTGGGATTGGAATGAAAACTGACGTTTTCCAGCCCTGTGGCCACTGTTGAGTTTTCCAAATTTGCTGGCAGATTGAGTGCAGCACTTTCACAGCATCATCTTTCAGGATTTGAAATAGTTCAACTGGAATTCCATCACCTCTGCTAGCTTTGCTCATAGTGATGCTTTCTAAGTTTCTTCTGGAACTCTCTTGCTTTTTCGATGATCCAGCGGATGTTGGCAATTTGATCTCTGTTTCCTCTGGCTTTTCTAAAACCAGCTTGAACATCAGGAAGTTTACAGTTCATGTACTGTTGAAGCCTGGCTTGGAGAATTTTGAGCATTACTTTACTAGCGTGTGAGATGAGTGCAATTGTGCGGTAGTTTGAGCATTCTTTGGCATTGCCTTTCTTTGGGATTGGAATGAAAACTGACGTTTTCCAGCCCTGTGGCCACTGTTGAGTTTTCCAAATTTGCTGGCAGATTGAGTGCAGCACTTTCACAGCATCATCTTTCAGGATTTGAAATAGTTCAACTGGAATTCCATCACCTCTGCTAGCTTTGCTCATAGTGATGCTTTGTAAAGCCCATTTGACTTCACATTCCAGGATGTCTGGCTCTAGGTGAATGATCATACCATCATGATTATCTGGCTCATAAAGATCTCTTTTGTATAGTTCTTCTGTGTATTCTTGCCACCTTTTCTTAATATCTTCTGCTTCTGTTAGGTCCATACCATTTCTGTCCTTTATAGATCCCATCTTTCCATGAAAAGTTCCCTTGGTATCTCTTAATTATCTTGAAAAGATCTCTAGTCTTTCCCATTCTATTCTTTTCCTCTATTTATTTGCACTGATCACTGAGGAAGGCTTTCTTATCTCTCCTTGCTATTCTTTGGAACTCTGCATTCAAATGAATATATCTTTCCTTTTCTCCTTTGCTTTTTGCTTAATATAGAACAGTTTTACATCCCCCCGAAATTCTTGTACGTGATCCCTTTATAATCATGTGCTCTTCTCACCCTGACAGCCACTCACAAGGTATTTTCTTGGTATTAAAATACAAAATAAAGAAGAGGAAGGTGAACAAGAAGAAGAGGAGAAAGAGGAAGAAAGAAAGGAAAGGAGAAAAGGAAGAAGGAAAACGGAAACTTAAGATACAACCTAGTGATGTGTTCTTTGAACTCTATCAGCGATGGTATGCCAGGGCCAGATAGGATTGTCCGTGGAAAACTTGACATTACTCCCTCTTTCCTGGACCAGGAAGCACATATCCTCTGTGGTTTGGATTTCAGATTGCCAATGAAAAGACCTGGTGGGGGATCTGGAAGGTGGAAGGGGTGTGGCCGGAAGTGTGGGCGGATGTGGATTCCTGGTGGCTCTGTGGCTTGAGATCCACTCCACCACCCTGACCACTTGTCGGATGTTTCCAGAGACTCTGGGGAGAGCCTGCCTGTGAGCCCCTGGGAACCACCATTTTGTTGCTTCAGGAAGAGTTCTCAGGTCACCTTCCTGTCCTCTGGCTGGAGCTTCCCAGGACTTCCACGGTGCCTTTCCTGACTTTATCCACTCCAGCTTGCCCATTGTTTGTGCAAATCCTAATTCTTATATTAAACCCATTGCTCCTGGAATACCTTTGAGTGGCTTTGTATTTGTACTCAAACCCAGACTAGTAAGCTGTGTTTAAAGACAAATTGTGGATTTGTGTTCAGATTTTGAAACTTGAGAGATTTCTCTTTGAGGTCCTAATTGCTTTTTTTTTTTTTCTTTAAAAAAATTAAAAAAATCAGGAAACACTGGACTGGCATTTTTACCCGGAGACAATCACATGGAACTGAGGAACAGCTGTCTCCCTTAGAAAAGATACAAATTCTCCATTTCACCACCCAACCCACCTCACTCATGACTCTTCCTGGACTTGCTCCCTTTGCATTTGTGCTCCCTCTGAGTGGTGTCACCGCAGTCTAAGAAACAAATTTAATCCAAGAAATATACTAGCTTTACCAATGATAATGCTATTTCCTAGGCACTCCTGAAGATCTGGAGATATGCAAGATGAACTTAATGCCTGCAGCTGCTGCTGCTGCTAAGTCACTTCAGTTGTGTCTGACTCTGTGCGACCCCATAGACGGCAGCCCACCAGGCTCCCCCGTCCCTAGGATTCTCCAGGCAAGAATAGTGGAGTGGGTTGCCATTTCCTTCTCCAGTGCATGAAAGAGAAAAGTGAAAGTGAAGTCTCTCAGTCATGTCTGACTCTTAGCGACCCCATGGACTGCAGCCTCCCAGGCTCCTCCCTGGGATTTTCCAGGCAAGAGTACTGGAGTGGGTTGCCATTGCCTTCTCTGAATGCCTTCAGAGTTTGGGGCAAAAACTGAAGGGCATACAAATAAGCACCAGACTTTTATATCATAATAAAGTATGTAGGATAATCACTTTGTGAAACAAAAAATTATAGACTCACTAACTCACTACTTGGGTATTCTGAAATTGTCCAAATAGATTCTTTAGATTGATTTATATGGTACTTTCACTTGTTATTAATGTCCTCCATTTTATTGATAAATTTTATTTCTATTTCATTAGGAATTTTATAAAATGTAAATTTAATGAATGTTCTGAAATAAATATGAATTATTTTCAAGTAATATTCTCAATATTTATTTATTTAAAATATTTTGTTAATCATTGTCATTTTCTTTCATATACCTATATATACTATAAATATATATAAATACATATTTAATAATATGTATTTATTAAAATGCACATTTTAATAAAAGGATATATATTACAAAAAATTTCCCTAGGTATTGCCCAGAATAAATACAAATGTCATTATTGGGTTAATTAACTTGTGTGAAAATAAATCCACACTTAGAGTTTCTTAGAGAGTTAAAACACTCTCTCTGAATTTTTTTTTTTATTTTCCTTTTCCTCTGCTTGATGTTGTGCAGATATGATGCTATATAATTTTCAGACTTTTTGCTTTATGTTGAGGCATTTTTCAATATGTCAAAATAAAAATATAGTAATAAGCCACTGATCACTCTAGGATCAATACCTGTTGAGTAATTTTTTTCCCCTCCAGGTTAAAATAGACCTTGTTTTCATCAGTGTAGAGAAAAAAATGTAGGTGTTTCATGCTGCTGCTGCTGCTAAGTCGCTTCAGTCATGTCCAACTCTGTGCGACCCCATAGATGGGCAGCCCACCAGGCTCCCCCGTCCCTGGGATTCTCCAGGCAAGAACACTGGAGTGGGTTGCCATTGCCTTCTCCATAGTGGCAGATAATAGCACACTCCAAATAGTAATTCATAGAAACTCTTTTTAATTTTTTTTTAATTCACTATATTCAGTCTCATCTGTTTTTGTAGGGGGGTAATTATATCCTCCCCAATTGATGATATAATTATGGGCAATGAGTTCTTTGTCATATGTATGTATGTGCCTGTGTATATGTGTATATATATACATATGTATATATACACTTCTTTTTTTTCTGGTAGAGACAAAGAAGACATTTATTTGGGGAACTCAAAAACTTGTACAAGTTTGATCCTTTCCAGATGGCCATTTATCTGGCTGCCAGATTCTCGGTTCAGCCCATTTTCTGTCTCCTAAATATCTCTTTGTGCTTTTCTGTGAGCAAAGCACATCTTGAAGTTTGTGTGAGTTCCCTGTTAGGACAGCTTCCAGTTTCCCTGAGCAATCCAGGAAATGATCTCTGTTGTCTTACAGAAAAGGTTCACTAAATTCAACAAATGTACCTCTTTAAAAAATTCACTTTACAAGGATGTATCTTCCTTTGCTATGGAGGCAGAGCAGAGAAATGAAAAGATCAGACATGTAGAAGGCCAGGATAGTTCAGTTTCTGGCTCTGTCACTGACTGCCTGTGGGTCCTTGGGGTGCTCTGCAAACTCTCTGAGCCTTAGTTTACTTTCCATAAATAGGACCTATGTCACAAAACTGGTGTAAATGTGTAAATATTAAGTGCAGTGATTCAAGTAAAGGGTGGAGCAGCCCTACACTGATTCACATGAAGCGAACAGCAAGCAGCGAGTCATAGTAGTCACATCACTGGTGCCTCAGACGGGAAAGATTCTGCCTGCAACGCAGGAGACTCAGGTTTGACCCCTGGGTTGGGAAGATCCTCTGGAGAAGGGAATGGCAACCCACTGCAGTATTCTTTCCTGGTGAATTCCATGGACAGAGGAGCCTGGTAAGCAAATAGTCCATGGGGTCGCAAAGTGTCAGACACGACTGAATGCCTAACACACACATACTGCGCTAGGGCATCCATACTGAGACAGTGCTTCTCAAATTTTAATGTGCCTCAGAATCCCCTGAAGTCCTTATTATTATTTATTTTATTTTATTTTTACTTTATTTTACTTTACAATACCATATTGGTTTTGCCATACATTGACATGAATCCACCACGGGTGTTGCGAGCTCCCGATCCTGAATCCCCCTCCCACCTCCCACCCCTGAAGTCCTTATTAAAGCCCAGCTCTCTGGGCCCCACTTGCAGAATTCTGATGCAGTAGGTCTGGGGTGGGGAACCAAAATTTGCATTTCTAACAAGTTCTCTGATGATGCTAATGCTGCTGGCCCTGGAACCATACTTTGAGGACCATTGAACCAGGCATTCATACTCCAGTCTATTGCTCTTGGGTAGTTTGGTCAAGGATCGAAAGGGTTAGCTCCTTCAGCCTTTGGGTGATAGATCTAAAACCGGGACCTCCTCAGCTCAGAGCTGACCCAGGGTCTGTTTCAAAGTGCTCGATCCCTGGCTTGACTCACAGCTCTCTCAAGTATTTATACCCACATACATAGCCTTCTAGGCTTCGCTGGTGGCTCAGCCTTAAAGAAGCCTCCTGCCAATGAGGGAGACACAGGTTTGATCCCTGGTTTGGGAAGAACCCCTGGAGGAGGAAATGTCAACCCATTTCAGTCTTTTTGCTTGGAGAATGCCATGGACGGAGGAGTCTGGAGGGCTACAGTCCACGGGGTTGCAAATAGTCAGACAGGACTTAGCGACTAAACACCACCACAGCATTCTATGTCTTATCAACACCTTCTGGTTTTTCTCATTCTCAGCCTTCAAGGAGTCACTCCCTGGCTTATTCCAGGGCAGCTCTCAACTCCTGGAGCGTGGCGCAGGACTGCCACCAGACTGCCTCAATCTCGATTCCCTTTGGCAGAGCAGAGGTCTCAACCTCTGTGTCCCTACCACCGCTGATCGCAGTTCTGTTGGGCGTGCTGAATTTATTTTGCTCTGACTACTTTCCAGGAGAGAATTTTTCCCTCAGATTTCGTCAGAGGGGGACTGGCATATGCTGAGCAAACAGCACACAGATCCTTGAAGAGAGTGGGGGGTGACTAGAACCAAAAGTTTTCATCCCCTCGCACTTCATTGAAAAGGTCACCTCGCCTTGGTGGCCCTTTATTCCAATCAACCTCTTAACTCGCCGTGGACCCTTCTCAAACATCATTTGCTTATTTTGGGTTCAAACGTGGGTGGCATCTATCACTCATTATTCATGACAGGCCTTTGCTAAGGGCTTTACACACGACGTCTCCTTTCATCTTTCCAGTGGGTCTATGGCCTGGGAAAGGGGTGGCAAAGGTACTCATGGTAACTGTAACCATTCCCAAGAGCTCTGATGGAAACAGCGACCCACCCCTGACCTCTTGCCGATGTCCTCCATTGGCTAATCCATGGTGCTGCCCACAGAATCAGCCTCCCTGGGCACTGAGCAGGTAGAAGGTGAGAGAGAATCCATCAGGGTGCAGACAGAGGACAGAGAACATCGCATTCCTAGGGGAACTTTTAAGAAACTAAGGCTTTGCAGTATTAAGTACCTTGCCCAAGGTAGACCTTTTACTGAGTAACAGAACTGGTACTTGAACCCAGGACCATTTGACTCATGATATGATGATGTCAGTGGAGCACACTGTCCTTTGAGGGGCCAGAAAACAGGTTGACAGTATTACCAAGCAAATCACGTGGATAACCAGTATCATTCTTTTAAGGAGTGTTCTTTCCTCCATTTTGAAATACTCTCAAAACTGAAGGATCAATAGTTATTTATGGAAAAATGTACATTTTTTTTTCACTCTGATAGACAGTTGGTGATGAGTATTACGGTCAGAATTATGCCTTAGGGAATTGGCTTTTCTCTGCCCCTGGGGCACACAGTTAACCATTATCAGAATGTCCACTTTAGTTCCGGAAAGACTCAATTGTGGGTGCCTAAAAAGGAAATTGACTTTTCAAAATATATATATATATATATATATATATAAGTTTGAAAATTTTAACTCTAAGTTCAGCATAAAAATAATGCATGATCATTTATTGGAAGAAATTCAACTTTAAAATAAGGCTGTTAGCTTGATTTTGCAGAGCTCCCACTTTCTGAAGAACTTCTCCCCCCCTTCAAAGGCAGAATTTTATTACTGAGGGTCCTATTAATGTTCAAATGTGACTTATAAGTCAAAAAATAAATCACAGTTTTAACTGCATTGGATGGATTTTCAGAAACAATTTTAAATCACTGCTTGTTTCCACTGAAATATCCAGCTAAGAGGTGAATGAAAAGTATTGCTGCTGCTCATGTAAGCTGACTGCTTGGTGAACTAGGCTCCTTTTAAAGAATATTCTCTCACCCATGGTAACAAACATGACTGGCTCATTCATTTATTCGTTACTTTTTTCCCCTCTCTCTATAGTTGAGTATCTATTATGTGGCGAACATGACCCTTCAAACATGCCATGTTAATTCGACACTTTGACAAGAGTCTGCCGTGGTAGGTATGATTGTTAAGAGGACCTGTATTGTGTCCTGCACTTGACACGTAAACCTCCAGGCTTCTCCAAGAGCCTCTTACATTCTTACTGTTATTTCCACTTTATCCTTGTTCATCTGAAGCTCAGAGAAATCAAGCAATTTGGTAAAAGTTAGAGTTAGTACATGGTAGAGTTGTGAGGTCAACTCAAGGACATATAAGGACAAATACTCTACTTTCTACCATATTTGTACCTATTGTCCCTTTTTGAGCATCTGGCAGCCAGAGTCAAACTGAGTCCTGACGCCTTAACTTGTGAAAAATCTAATTATTGAAAACTTGGGATTAAGCTGAAGTAGAAGTTGGAATCATATTAGGGTAGAAGGCTCTTGAGACCAGTAGCCAGGTTAGGTCCTTTCCTTCTGGGCTACTGGAATGCCCATGCTGAAGTTTCCAGAATTCACACTATCTGTAGATGCTGGCTGCTCATTAGGGACCCCATTACCATCCCTCTAGCCCAGGGAAAATGATTCTTCTGCCAAACTCTTCTATTATGGGATGTGGCTTCTTCCCTGGGCCTCAGAGAGTGACTTGATCAGAATCCCTGGATTCTGAAGAAAGAACTGAATCAAGGGTTTCATGGAACTTGGCAGGGCTTACATACTAGGATCCTGGAATCTGTCATCATAGTCAAGATTAAACCACCCCCCACCCCCACCCCCGCCAGCCAAGGCCAGGGATTTGGTCCCATTAAAGAGCCAGCAAACCCAGGAAAACCTGAGGACAGATCTGGATGGGACCATGGTAGGTATACTTTGACAGACATGATTCTCTTAGGTTACCTGTTCAGAGGGTGACATAGGATCTCTAGGGAATAAAGCCCTTGTTCTAAGCTTACTCCCCAAATTGTCAGGGGCTCCACTGAAGGAGGGTATCTGGCTTTTGACATCCTTGGAGACATTTCCTGGGCTTCAGGGCAATCACAGGCATGTTTTAGGAAGAATGATTTAGTGGAAGACTTGAGGCCAGAAATACTCTGCTCTTTCAGGCTATGGTCCTCAAACTTGGAAGTCACGGAAAGGCTCAAGATGACTTGCTAGTTTACTGGGTCTGGCATTTTATGCCAAGTCACCAAGCAACTGCTTAAATTTAGTGTATCTTTGTCCAGTATCAAGCTTGAATGTAGAGAACTGCGTAGCCCAAGACTGATATGGATTCACCGGTTTCTCTGTATAATCAGTAGTAGTTGGGGGATGAGTCTTATACATGTAGATTGCAGGGGTGGAGGGTTTGAGGCTTGACTTGCTTGAGCAAGGGGGCCAGCTCTGGGCTCATGGGTGCTGTCCAGGAGGTCTCAGAGCAGGTATCAGGGGCAAAATATCCAGTCCTTACAGGGTAGGGGTGTCAAATAGATAATTTACCATGGATATGGAATCAGGAACCCTATTAAGTTAAATTAAGTCCACAGCTGGGCTTGCACTTTGCTCAATAATGGTGCCTAGGTTTCATCTCAGATACCCCCTTGACCAATCAGTAATGGTTGCATGATACACTGTGTGGAAAAAGATTCTGAGGCTCTGTCTTAGCTCAGTGAGGAGGATGGAATGCTTGATCCATAATGTCTGTATCTGCTTGAGGTAAGCAGGGAGCAGAGGCTTATGTGCTGCCTATTTGTCCTTCTGCCTGAGTTTGCACTCCGCTTACAGAGCTGTGAGCGTGGCCTTGGTCCCCACACTGGGCAAGACAAACCAACCTGTGAGTGAAGTCACCTAGGCAACCCACTTCTCCAGCACAGCTGTTTTGAACTATTTCCATATTTTCCAAGTTTGTGAAATCACGACAGTTCTCTGTGCTCAGAAGATAACCCCTTTGGCTTTCCTGAGAGGAAGGAAGACATTGGACAATAGTTGCCCTGCTTCCTGCCACCATCTCCCAACATCTCTTATCTTCCCCATCCTTCCTCTTGTGTTTTCTTTCCATGACAAAGGATAAAGCAGCCTCCCTCCCTTTTAGAACTGGCTTCTCATCCTTTTTTTCTATCCCCAGTTACTCATAACTTAAAAGAAAATAGCTGATGTGGAAAAAATAAGGTTTTATCAGAAAGGCATTCCCAGTCTCAAAGGCCCCTCCTGCACCATCCTGACCTCCTCTGGACCTGAGAATGATTTTCACAGATTACTATTTTTCTTTGTTTCAAATTAATTTTTCTCTGTCATCAAGCTATCAGAGTACAGTCCCAGTGCTAACCAACTGTGCGTGGAATTTGCATAATTTTATAAAATGCAGGCAATCAGAAGTGGAAACTTAGCTTCCTGGTTTCCACCGCTTATTGAGTATGTGAGTATTGAGTCTCACATTGGTCTAATTTTGTTTGATTACCTGAGTTGAGATTCATGTTAAATATAAGATTGTATTTTGCCATCCAGGAGTTCAAAAGAAATGTAGTTCATGTCTGTTATTAAAATTGTGTTCTGGTACATTTGAGGTACTAAGATCTGTATTCAGAAACAGGTCTCGAATATTGTATTTCCTGTTTATCTGAAGTCAAGATTTGGTTTGTTGTTATGTTTTCTGAACTTGTTCTCTTCCTAAATTGACCTTATTCAGAAAACAACTAATTAATATTTAAGTAGTTAATCCAACTACTGTCTTCCTTCAAAAGCAACCGACATGTCTCATTAGCACCTCAGAAACATTGGTATTGATTACAGTTTTCTTGCTTATTTGTGCAATCTTTGTTCTCTGAGTTTTATAGTATTTACTAAGTCTTTCTGTACCATATATCATGAGTGAGAACAAATGTTTCTCATATCATGTATGTATATATTAATTTTATACTGCTCTTTTGCACTTGGAATAATTTTTTATGTAAGTCTTCACAAATAGGGAATTATGAGATTTGGTTTCTAAAATTCTCTCTTTTGAAGGAATGCAAATTTATGCTAAAAATATAAATGTACTTGTTGAATATTTCTTTAAGATAGAGACAAAAGGGAAATAGTTCTGTTTGGTGGTTTCTTTAAAGACTTGGAGAGACTGGCAGTAGGAAAGAAAAGAGCCAAAAATCACTTCTTCCAAGAAAAGGAGGAGAAATTGAAAATGTCTTTTGCACGGGGACAGCACAGTATGGGGTGGTTTGTGACAAAATTTTAATGAAAGGCAAGCTTCTTTATTGAAATCTAATAAATAATAGACCAGAAAAAGAAGGCTTAGCCATTTTATTTTTAAATAAGATGGTGAAGTAGATAATTTGGACCTCTGAGTCATGAATTTGTTGGGTTCATTGGTCATTTTTAGGACAGCTTTGACCTTTCCATAAAGTGTGAAGGGTCTTTATCTTCTATAAAGTTATGCCCTAAAGAGTGAGCTGCATTCATTCCTTAATAAATTTATAAAGGAGAAAGAGAAAGTGCTCTGACCCGTCAGACGTGCAGTTGTCACACAGAATTCTCTCAAGAAAATAGCTTTAAAGGCCAGAACCTAGGGAGTTCTGAGGCCAGCAACCCCCTTTGATTTCTAAAGGAACAATTGTTGCTTCTAGTTTTCCAAATTGCAAATTAGGGGACTAGAAAAGTATTTGATGTTAGTTCACTGAACTCTCTTGTCAGCCAACCCATAAACAGAATTAATTGCCTCCCATGAATCCAGCACTAGAATGGAGTACTGGTAGAAACAGCCCTTCGGCTCAGTATTTATGAAAAGAGTGAATGTCCATTTAAAAGGCGTAATACCTGCACTTCTTTAACGTAATGATTAACCCATTTGGTTTCTAACTCTCAAAAGCAACGACGTAAGAATGGTTAAGTTTAAAGGACTCTATTTCAGGAATTGGGGTTTTGGTTTTCTTTTTCTGTGTTGTTACATATCACAAATTAAGCTTAGAATGGAGCTAAAACAAGCTTAATAGTGATATTAATGCATAAAAAGAAGCTTTTCAAATTGAGAATCAGTACTTGGAGGAACTCATAAACTATTCTTCATAATCTTTTTGGTCTGTATTTGCAAATGATCAGTGGGTTTTGTTAGTTTTGTTTTGTCTGTGTGTGTCTGTGTTTGGTTTAAATGCTAAACCTGGACATCTTTGGACATCAAATTGAACTTAAAGGTACAAGGTACATTGAAATGCTGCATTTGTTGGATCTACCTATTAGTCTTTGGGAAACTAAGTGGTAAAAATGGGAAAAAGCTAGAATTTTGTCAGCTGGATGAACTTAAACATGGTAAAAAAAAAACCACCTCCTTGTACTTGTTAATCTGTAAAATGGACATGAATTATATTTAGTAGTGATTGTTACCATCAATTTTGCTGCTTTATTCCTCACCATGTTTGTTATAAGCCAGGGTTTACACATCTAGAGCCCCTTCCCCTGAGATTAGTTTTATCGATTTTTGTGATACAAATGCTATTAGACATATTCTGTGGTACATCCAAGGTGGAAGGTATGAATTTCTTTTCCCAAGCTCATGTAGCCCCAGAAGCCATTTCTGAAGCCTGTGGGTTCCCTCCTCTCTGTAAAGGTTCCCCCTTCTCCCTCAATTTCCCTGAAGTTTCACCATTTGGAGTGTGTTCCTTTTTGTTTGGCTGAGACTCCTGACCACAGCGCATCATGATTCCTCTTAAAGTTTTATCAGCGCCTGAAGTTGGGGCTCAGAGGGGCCCCGAGACCCGCGACTAGACTCTGAGAGCTGACGGAAGGAGGGAGTGGAGGCCCGGAAGGCAGTCTAGGTGGATGAAAGGCAGCGGCGTTAGGAAGATAGACCCACACACACTTATTTCAAGAGTTACCGGGACATTCCATGAACTGCTTAAGAATTTTTTTCAATCTATTTTTTCTGAAAAGAAAGGATTCTTATGGTCTAAATTAAATAAGATTTTTACCTGGGTTTTACTAATCCATGTGAAGTTTTTATTGGTTTAGACTCTCATTTTTATCTAACATGGAAATTAAAATCCCAAGTTAATTTTTATTTGTACAAATTAGTGAGTGGCTTAAGGAGGAAGAGGGAAAGAGCCTTGCTTCCTTGCCCTCTAACCTAGTGTTTACCTTGAGGTTTATTTAACGTGGCAGGTGGTGGCAAAGCACTGCATAGGGCATCTCTTGCAATGTGACCTCGACTCTCGACTGACAAATGCTTCTGACACGGAAACCTAGCACTGTCCTAAAACAGGGAAAAAATATATATAATTCAGATATGGGCTAATAAAAATGGCTCTTCTAAACATGTCAGATGAATTAGACCTCTAAGGGGGAACCATGTTGCAAGTGGCGAAGATAAAACAGAATGGAATTTTTTCATAAAATAGAGTGAGATTTTGTTGTTGTCAGTTGTCAGAGGAAATGAGCACCTGTGGGAGCAGTGGCATGTCACCCTGCGCTGTTGTTTTTTAGTGGTTTTAATGGGTAGTGCTAATTGAAGAACTATCTGGCAGAGTTAATCGAGGTTGACACTAGTTAGTTGTTACTGAGGACAGAGTCACATTAATTGTAGATGGCGGGTCAGATAAAGGGTTAGGCTTTTCTACGACTTGAGTCTTAGCTAAGTTCAGAAGTAAGCTGTTTTTAAATCATAAAGTTTTAGTGTAATTCAATTACTATACAGCAAGAGTAACTTCCCATTTAATGTGGGGGCAGTTGGGAACATTAGTACTATGCAGTTGGGCAGTTGGCATGCTCTCCTTAAGGCATCATAAATCAGCAGGGAAGTTAGCTGAGGCTCATCACTTGCACACACATTGACACAACAGTATTCCTCAGATGATCCCCCATCTCATGTCACCTTCAAGATTTTGGCCCCCTGCACTATTGCTTGCTTGATCTTTTCCTCTAAGCTAATTTAATTCTTTCTTTGCTTTTACTTATCTTTGACATAAGCAGTACTACCCATGAATGCAAAGGTTTGATGTTGTCGTATTTTTTTATATTATGGACTAAAAGTACATAATTGTTGCAAAGTCAAAAAACTTATTTAAAAAAATATCATGTACAGAGTATCATGTGCCACTCGAAAATGCCCCACATTTGGGATAGACTTATGTAATCTCTGCATGTGCTATTCATTTTTATAATTGCATGGTTTTGTGTTTTTATACTTTCAGAATCATTAATTTCCCCCCCTTGGTTGAAATTGGAAATGCATTTGTGCATATAAAATATTGGAATGCAAATAAAACACACATTCCTTATAATTACCTCTTGGTCTATTCTGGAATTATAATAGCAAATACTAGTTAGAGCTGGCACCCTTTGGGATACTAATGGCAGAGCCTTTCTGTGGCAAAGCAACGAGAGGCCGAGCCAGGAGCAAAGGGACTTGCCAGCCCAGGTCTATAGCAGGCTGGGGTAGATGGAGAAACAGCACCTCTGGGTGACTGGCTGCTGGCTGTGGAGAACTCTGAGGCGAGTGAGCAGCCTGCAGCTCAGGCTCTGAGAGTGCCGTCTGCCCAGGCTGAAAAGGGGTCCTGGGGGAGTTGACCAGGCATTTTCATCCCTTTACTGGGGAACAGCACCACCATGGTGGAGCGCTTCTCCAACTGTTTTTACATTGAAATGGAAATTGTTTCCTTTTGTTGTTGGGCCTTTGGATTTGTTAGCTACTTGATATCTCCATCTCTGTTATTTTTGCAGTTGGTCGTGTGTGACTTTATTACAATATGTATCTCATTATCTTTTTTTTCTTTTCTTTTTTTTTAAATTGAGGTAGAGTTGCAGATGCAGTGGCTCAGATGGTAAAGAATCTGCCTGCAGTGCAGGAGACCCAGGGTCGATCCCTGGGTGGGGAAGATCTCCTGGAGAAGGGAATGGCAGCCCGCTCCAGCATTCTTGCCTGGAGAGTGCCGTGGACAGAGGAGCCTGGCGAGATGCAGTCTGTGGGGTTTCAAAGAGTCAGACACGACTGGGCGACTAACACTTTCTCTTGCATAGTTGCTTTATGATGTTGTGCTTGTTTCTACTGTACAGCAAAGTGCATCAGCTACACATGTACCTGTATCCCCTCCTTTTTGGATCTCCTTCCCATTTAGGTCACCACCGAGCATTGAGCAGAGGTCCCTGTGCTACACAGCACGTTTTCATTGGTTATCTGTCTTACACATGTGCTGTGCTGAGCTTAGTCACTCTGACTTAGTCATGTCCCACTCTTTGCAACCCCATGGACTGTAGCCTGCCAGGCTTCTCTGTCCATGGGAATTCTCCAGGCAAGAATACTGGAGCGGGTTGCCATGCCCTCCTCCAGGGGATTTTCCCAACCCAGGGGTGGAACCCAGGTCTCCTGCATTGCAGGCAGATTCTTTACTGTGTGAGCCACCAGGGAAGCATAGTGTGTATACGTCATTCCCCATCTCTCAATTTATCCCACCCTGCCCTTTCCCAGCCTTGGTGTCCACATATCTGTTTTCTATATCTGTGTCTTTATTTCTGCTTTGCAAATAGGTTTGTCTGTACCATTTTTCTAGATTCTGCATATATATTTTAATTGATTCATCCTTTGCTTTCCTCTGATGATACTGACCTTCTGACATTCACTCTCATCTCCTGCTCATCTTTTCAGGGCTTATCCAGCCTTAAAACTGAATTGTACAAAGTTGCTTTGAAACTAACTAGACCTCTCTTTGTTTTCTCTTACTGAACTTGATGTTGGATTTAGTTACCTGCTTTCACATGTTGCTAATAGTTGTATGTGTCATCTGTTGTGTTTCCACATCCCAACAGGCCAGGAACACAAAGGAAGTAAAGGATTTATGTGATGTAAGTGTACATTTTTATACACATGACATAAGAAATATAATGAGATGATTTATAAATGATGACAAGTATCTTTGAAGAGTGGGAGGTTCTTGGCAATGGCTCAGGATAGCTTCTGTAGATGTCCAGATATTTAGACACACAAATAAGGAAGTGGGACATTTTTTCCCCCCCTTCTTCCTCTTCAAATTCCTTTTTCCTGTCCTGCTTCCTGCGATGGATGAGAAGACAAAGAATTGAACTGGCAGATTCTACTTTAGTCTAAACCGGGAAGCCAAGATTTGCATTTTTAAAACAAGTCCTGGCACTCCCATCCAGGCTCAGTCCTGTACGCGGGCCAGGGCTTCTTTGGCATTACATCTGCAGGTAGAGCTTCTGGAAAACCTGCTGATTAGCCAGGTTCTTCTCTTGTATGTTCCCTATGTCCAGACTTTATCCCTCAAGTACCCCAAACTGGAATGAATCCTACACCCAATCAGATTTCTTTCAGCCCTTTCTCCTCAATGCGCCTTCTAAACAGCAGTGGTTCTACCCCATATCACAATTACCTCTAGGACTTGTTAAAACACAGATTGTTGGGCCCCACCCTCAGATTTCAGATTAGGTAGGCCTGGGGTGGGACCTGAGAATTTGCGTTTATAACAAGTTCCCAGGTTGTTGATGCTAATGGACTGGAGCCTGCACCTAAGAACCATTGCCCAATATTTCCCCTTCCCCTCATTTCAGGCCTCATTGAACTGAGGCTAAGTTTATGTAGGTGCTGGTTTACTTGTCCTCCAAGTGATCTTTGTTTATCCACATACTTGCTTGCAACATGTCCCAAGCTCCCCAAGGGGAAAGTGCAGGAGAAGGTTCAGCAGTGATTCTTCTGGACCCTTCTTGCTTCCCCTACTCCTGCCAGCTCCTCCTCCTCATCCCAGCCCTTCCTCCAGTTTCCCAACACATCAAATAACCAGCCCCCAGCCCCTAGAGACCTAGCACACACAGCATAGAATAAAAGAGGTCTGCTGCTGCTGCTGCTGCTGCTAAGTCGCTTCAGTCGTGTCCAACTCTGTGCGACCCCATAGACGGCAGCCCACCGGGCTCCCCTGTCCCTGGGATTCTCCAGGCAAGAACACTGGAGTGGGTTGCCATGTCCTTCTCCAATGCAGGAAAGTGAAAAGTGAAGTTGCACAGTCGTGTCCGACTCTTCGCGACCCCATGGACTGCAGCCCACCAGGCTCCTCTGTCCCTGGGATTCTCCAGGCAAGAGTACTGGAGTGGGGTGCCATTGCCTTCTCCCAAAGGAGGACTGAATGCCTTGAATTTCGGTGCCATCAAGGTGTACGACTCTAGGGGCATCCTTCATAACGAGAGTCCACGCATAGGATAGAACCTTTAGCTCCCTGTCTGGCCACAGTTCCTAGGAAACGTGCTTTTAATAACTGACTTACCAGAAGAGGTAGCCTTAGGCCTAGACCAGTCTAGACAGCCCCGTGTTTAGTGAGAAGGACCTAGAAAATACTGTCTCATTCGGTTACTCAGTGGGAAACCTTCTTGGCCCCACCCAGGGGAGTGCCTCCTGTCAGAAATTCCTTCCCAAAGAGAATAAGAGCAAGGGAATCCAAGAAGGGAGAGAAGACGAGGGGTGGATCAGGGCTTTCCTCCCTATTTCTGATTCAGCTGAAATCAGCCACCTAGACTCACAAGTCTGTGAGCCTAATCCCTCTGCAGCCCTCTGGGCCTTCTGCTCACCACACCCTCCGCTGAGAAACTTTCTTCCCTCTTCAGCCACTTCCCATCCTTCATTATTCAGTCCATGTTGAGATGACAGTCATACAATCCACCACTCCCGTGAATGTTTTATTATATCCCTGGGTGAAAAAGTGGCAGACTTCCCCCCCGCCGACCCCGGAAGTTTCCCACACCATCCTGCTCACAGACTTTCCAGGTGGTCTCTGCTGTCTCTTGCTTTTCAATGTAATGCCTTAGTGTTTGGGGCTCAGTTCCCTTGCCTGATCAGCTTTGAGAGTGTTTATGTGCCAGAGATGATAATGACAGACCGTTTTCGTGTGTTTTCTTTTCTCATATGCAGGATTAATATCCCGCAATCCATCTGCCATACTGTGTGTCTTTCTCACAGAGACTTTTATTAGAAAGGTAAATTCTTAACCTGTCTTTCACTGTGACCCTTTTAAGTCTTCTTTTTGTCTCGCCTTTGCTAAAGAATTCAAGGGGAAAGCAGGCTTCTGGTTCCTCACTATTTCTAGGGGTAGGATTCCACATAGAATCTAGAAAGGCTTCTTACAGGTGGGACTTTCTGTCTCATTAGGGGGGTCTACTTCTGTGACATTACCTACACACGTGATGAGTGATTTTTAGTGACTTCTTTTTTTTCCGTTAATACAGACTGAAGACCAGAAATTGAGGCTCTGGCAAGGGTGACCCACCAATAAAACATGTCTCTCCGCTCACATTTCTGCCTGCTTGAATCCTTTTCTGAGAGTGGTGTGGAACAGTGGTAGTGTGACTAAAAACTGCTGAGTTTTATTTCACACTAATAACACCTGGCATCTTTATGTGCTAAGGATAAATTAAGCACTTGGTGAACACACAGTCAATGTGGTTTTCACCATGATGTAGCTTATTCCACACTCATTATGTATACAGAGAATTCTATGCTGTGACAGTGTGAGTGTGTGGATATGTATGCAAGCTTTCACAAAACATTCATTGCCTTGGCAGCTTTGCTCATTTTAGGTAGAGGCAGCATTTGTGATATATTATGTCCAGTTATTTACATGGATACTGAGAATTCTGGAGGTGAAATAGCCCTTAAGAATCATTTGATCCAAAAATCTCATCTTATAGATTGAAGAAGTCGAGAACCAGGATGATTATTTTGGTGTGTCCTGTGAATTTGGTCGGAATCAAAGCTGGAAATCAGGGATTATATCCTCAGTCCAGGGAAGTTTCTTCCACATGGTTCCTCAAAACAGAAACAAATTATTCAAGTACAGGAACATTTGGAGACAATTGGTTGCAGAGTTTTATAGAATTCAAAGTTACTATTTTAAAATGATCCTAAGATACATTTTTTCAGATTTTTAATATGCTTTGTTTGGAATTTACTTTAGATTTACAGAAAAGATTTAGATTTGCAAAAATAATTCCAAAATTTTTTATATAACACCTTTTTCATTCTACTTCCTCTAATGATAATACATTAGAAAACTTTATGATTATAAAAAACAAGAGTTTTACATTAATATTATATCATCAGATTAACTTCAGACCTGTTCAGATTTTGCCAGTTTTTCCCCTAACATTTTTTTTTTTCTTTCTGTTCCGAGATCCTATCTTAGATCTTACTTTGTATTTCTTTGTTGTTCTTGTTAGTGTCTGTAGCCATTTCTGAGCTTCTGCTTGTCTTTTATGATCTCGACACACTTGAAGAGTACTGGTCAGTTATTTTGTAATTTTTTTCTTTCTTACTAGTACATAAAATACTAGTACATCTTATGATATATACCCCTGGAGAAGGAAATGGCAACCCACTCCAGTATTCTTGCCTGGAGAACCCCATGGACAGAGGAGCCTGGTGGGCTACAGTCCGTGGGGTCGCAAAGAATTGGACATGACTGAGTGACTACTGCTATGATATATACTGTGCTTTAGAATCACTGCAATGCAGTGTGTATATCAGTATCAACATCTATTAAAAATCTGTTTCTTCTGCTCTAGGTTCGGTGCCATAATTTCTTTGAGGTAAGAGTTGAATAATGTTTCTTAAAGTAAAATCCTACTAAAGAGTAGAGAAAATAAGTATTACAGGTGGAAAATAAGTGAAAATAAAAGTAAAGTAAAATCCTAATAAAGAGTAGATGAAAATAAGCACTACAGGTGGGTGATTATTCAAGTAACCAAGAAAGTGCCATGACTGATATATCACACGTCAGGAAGGGGATGGCCACAGGATCCTATTCTATGCAACTTTTTTATTCCATATGACAAATAGGAATGATTTTTTTTTATCTTTTTATTTTTTAATTTTTACTTAGGAATGATTATTTAGAGTATTTCTCCAAGGATGTTGTGAGATTTCAAGGAGTTCTGCAATACATTCTAAGTAACTGAAGCTCCATGCCAGTAGGGGATAGAAAGTTACCCTACAGCAGATCCATGGAAATACCAAGCAAGCCCAAATCCATAGAAAGAATGCCGCCTCCTCTCCTCCTTCGTCTTCCCTTTCTTCCTTCTCTCTGTCCTTTCTTCTTCCTCTTGTCTTTCTCCTCCTCTTCTCTTTTCTTCTTTCTACTTCCAGCACTTCTTTCTCCAGCTCTCCTTCCTCCTTTGTATCTTTCTTCTCTTTCTCATCCCCCCTCCCCTCTCTCCAGTACTCTTCTTCTTACTTGCTTGCATTTTCCTTCTCCCCACATCAGCACCTAGTAAGGGAATGTTCCAGTGTATAATCCCCAAGCCATGAAATTGCTAAAAGCGAAGTCTGGGAGAGAAAACTCCAAGGACACAAAAGAAGCTTCCTTGAGTGCATGCCTACTAAGTCCCTTCAGTTGTGTCTGACTCTTTGCGACCCTACGGTGTCCCTGGGATTCTCCAGGCAAGAATACTGGAGTGGGTTGCCACGCCCTCCTCCAGGGGATCTTCCTGAGCCAGGGATCAAACCCCCATCTCTCAGGTCTCCTGCATTAGCAGGCAGGTTCTTTACCACTAGTGCCACCTGGGAAGCCCCAGAAGAAGTTTCCTTAGCTAAATCATTTAACATCTTAATTGCAGACTGTACTGTGGAGAAGGCATATCAGGAGATGACCACATGCTGGTCCAACATGTCTTTTCTGTCTTAACTTTATAGGATAGTGTAGGATGCAATCATCACAGTGTCTTGGGCTGGTGTTAAATCAGAGATAAAATGGAAATCCTGTACCACCTCTAAGCACCCACCCCCCTCAAGGTACAAGCTCACAGCACAGTGCAGTGGGCATCTGGCCTTGTGGTCAGTGAGGCTGGGGTAGGCGGGCAGAGACCCCTGAGTGGTCTAACGCTGGTTCAAGACGCACTTCAAGGGTAGGTGTCACCGCAGACAGCCCCGGTGCTTTCGGGCTCCGAGTTCTCCCATCTTTCCTGCAGCCTTCGGACGGGCTGCTGCTCTGTCCTTCACACTTCCTCCTAATAATTCCATTACTCAGAGGAAGGGGACCTGGGAGAGGGAGATGACTCAGAGCTCCTCAGGCAACGGACGGCCGGGTTCTAACTTGGCTCTGCGGCCTGCCGCAGTCCTGGCTTCCGTGGCAACCCGAAGGCACAGGAAATCTGAGCTTTAAGGCTGTGAATTCAGTATTGACGTGAAAGACGCCACTTGTGTTGTGCTGAAGCAGGCATGCTGATTATGTAACAGCTTCCAACACATTCCCGGCTGGTGGTGGGTTTTGATTGACATTTTATGGGCCTTATTACTCTTGAAAACAACACTAGAATTGCCATGACAAGCTCAAGATGGAAATATGAATACATGAGCCTCTCCCTGCTGAACTAGAAAATGACTCTTCAGAATTCTTCCTGGAGGAAGGTGGAAAAAAATTTTTAAATATTCACGTGGATTCATAATGATGTTTTCTTTTGTTCCCTGAAGGAGAAAGATCCCCTAATCTTAGAACAATTTGACATACCCTGGATTCAAGGACGTTTCCTTGTTTGTTTTTTTTTTAAACAGCTTACAAATGAATGTTCACTTTTGAAGTAGAAAATGAATTGCATTAGATATAGATGGTTTAATAAATATTGTCTTTACAGCAGCAATTTAGAGATTATTATGTAACTCTTTGGTAGAGAGAGTTCATCATTTTAATAACACAGAGATGGAAATGCAGCAGAAATGCAAATCCCATGAATGAACTTGGGAGATTTTTCTATTTTCTGTATACAACAAAGCTTTGAAGTGGAATGAAGCTTCAAAACAGTCAATGAGGGGACTTGCCTGGCGGTCTAGTGGGTAAGACTCCGCACTTCTGCTACAGAAGGCACAGGCTTGCTCCCTGGTTCAGGAATTAAGATCCTACATGTGCAGCGCAGCAAAAAAAAAAAAAAAATATATAAATGACATGTCTCATTTGTTTTAATTGAATTATTGGCTCTCCCTGAATACTTGGGGAGTTTGCTTCAATAGCAAACACTCCGTCTCCGAGTTTCCATCTTTCCAATTTCCTTCTGATTTTATATAATTAAAATATATGTATTAGACTTTATTCATGCCAGTCGGTACCCCTGGATTCCTAAATAATAATTATCTGCTTTGTTATACAAGTAATAGTAACAATAGCAATGGCCGTGGAAATAATTCTGTTTGTTGATTTTTGAGGTCTTATTTTTTAACTCTTAAACCTAAGCAGTCTGGTTTCCATAACTGTCTGCTCTGCTTTAGGGTTATTTTCTAAAGTCACGCTCAGCTCAGGATGGGAAGGCAGCAGGCTTCCTGTCACTCTTCTCCCAAGTTGAGTGCCTTATGCCCTGTGCAGAGGTGCGCACACATTCAAGCAGGCGTGGGAAGAAAGGCACAGAATGAGAAAAAAAAAAAGTCTGTGGAACACTTTAAGTGAAAGATGTTATTTCAAGTCGTGGGGAGTATGGAGTTAGAAATGATAGTACCATTGAGGCAGAATGATCATTTGTCTGGAAGCACATGTTCAATGTTGGTAAAGCTTAAGTTGTTTTTGACAAACCTGTTTTCATGTAGAAATTACGATAAATGGACAGCAGATGTTTGCTTTTAAGGAGCCTGCTTTTGATTGGCCAGCCAGGTAAGGATGCATGTGGTGACTGTTACGAAGCAGCTGGTGTCAATTTAAGAAAATGATGTTCTACCCTCTTCTGCTTTGACCAGTCAGAGCAGCGATATCCATATTTTAAAGTTATATATTCACCATTTATATATATATGCATATATCTACTAAGAACTTGATTACAGAGGTGATAAATTTTATGTAGTATAAAACTGCATACCCAGCATTTTAAAAAGTCTACTTTTGCTTCTTCATTATAAAGTAACTGAAGGCATGGCTGTTGCTGTCCTATTTAGACACATTTTAACACCCCAAATCTAGGAAGGAGGTGAGGTTGAAGAATATGACCTCTGCTCTGAGGCTGAAGAATAAAACCTCTGCTCAGATAATCTATGTTTATACGAACAGTCAAGGGAGATGGCAAATATGTTCTTTCTTTCTTTCTTTAAATTATTCACTATTAACACTTTGAGAAAACTAATGAGTTATTATTCATGGGGTAAACGATGATGAGACAAAAATCCTAAAGTGATTTCTCTTTTGCATAGCTGATGTTTAAATTCCATAAGCAATGTATGGCAAAACCAATACAATATTGTAAAGTAAATAAATAAATAAATAAAATAATAAATTCCATCAGCAATAAAGCTGCTGTTGGTGGAGTTATTTTAAATGCTGTCTTATTAAGATGGATTATGTCTTTCCTTGTCTTCATTATTTTTATTTTAATTGAGTACAGTACACTCATCTTAATCCATATGAACTTGTGTAACCACCTCCAATTAAGATAGAACATGTCCAGCATCCCAGAGTGTTCTTTCATCACCTTTCTCGTTTCATCATCTGCTCCCATACAAATTTTTAATTCATCCATGTCATTGCATATTGAAGCAGTTCACTTTTTAATCAGTATAGTATTCTATGTACATGCTAATATTTATCCATTCTTCTCTTGATGAGTATTTCCCCATTCACAATTTGGCTTTTATAAATAAAACTGCTAAGAACATTCTTGAAGCTGTCTCTTGGTGAGTAAATGCATTTACTTGTTCTGGATATATATACATCTGGAGTTGACCTGCTGGTTCATTGGGTAGGCATATCCAGGGTTTTGAGCATTCTGGTGGAATGTATTGGTGTCTCACTGGGGTTTTAATTTGGAATTTTTTTTGAGAAGAAATGATGTTGAATACTTTTTCATATGCTTATCTGTCATTCATATCCCCTGTCTTAATGGATATTTCTTCAAGTCTTTTACTTACTTTTAGATCAGATTGCTTATCTCTCACCCTCAATGGTGTGGTAGATCTCTTACTTTGTATATGAGTCCAATGTCAATATACAGACTGTGAGTTTCATCTCCCAGTCTATGTTTTGCCATTTACCTCTTATTAACTTTTGACAAACAGAATTTTTTATAAATTGGACTTCAATAAAATTATTTTTCTTGTATAATTAGTGATTGTTGTATTCTGTTTAAAATTTTTTGAACATCCTACTTCTTGTTTTCATAATTAGCCAAATTTCTTCTAAGCCAGTGCTCTTTGCGTTCCATGTGAGAAGTCTGTTCCTATTTTATTTCTTACCTTCTTGAAATATTTTGAACAAAACAGCGATGCTGTGACTTAGACTTCATTATGAATAGTAATTGCTACTGTCCAACAAATGTTATAGTACCTATGCTGCAGTTGGGATGATACGTATAAAAATTCTTGTCAAATATAAGTGGCTGCTTTACAGTTTATACTGTTGTACTGTGACACTTCCTGGTCTTATTAAAGATTTAGGACTGTTACTTTTATGCTTAAGTGTCTTTGGCACCTATAAATTTTAAGTTATTACATCTAAGTCCTGGGCAGGTAAGCTGTTTACCATTATAATGGCAGTCAGGAGGTACCAGATCTTTAAATTACATCATAGGTCAAGTTTTTGGAGTAACACTTAAAATTTCTCTTTCAAAAGCGTTTCTCATATCTTTTTGATATGTTGACCCAGTGAAGTGAAATAAAGTAAATGATACTCCCTTTAAGTGTGTGTACAATCGTTCAGCAACTGTGGCTGCATACACTACAGTTCTCAGCCAAGTTCTTTTTCAGTTTGTTGGATTGAAATAATGTGTTACAGCAAAAGTTTTCAGTCTTAATTCTTTATTAGCATCATCTGAAAAGCTTGTATAAAATAAAAATGTTCAGCCCCTGACCCTGGGAACTCTCTAAATTACTTGGCCGTCCAGACATCAGTGAGCTGTGAAAGCAACCAAAAAGATTGCATCTCGGAACCTGGACTGTGGTTCTCCTATTGGCTTAGGGCTGTGCACTCCAACTTCAGCATGCAGAAGAGCCAGATGTGTTGCTTTTCTAGAAAATTCTCAGGTGTGGCTGAGGCCAGTGGTTGGAGGCTCCAGCTTGAGCACCACTGGCTCAGAGAATCCTTGCTGCTCTGGCCACCTGGCTAACTGGTAGGCCATCTTCATCCTTTGCCTTCTTAGATCTGCTATTCATAGCCCTGGTTTTCACATTTTGCTTCATTTTTCACTCTACTAAACTGTATTTACCCTCTCATTTCCTTAGAGACAGCTTTAGGGTTGACTGTGTATTACTTGACCTCTCTTCAAAAGAACTGTTTCTCCTTCCATGTGAGATGTGAAATGACTTTTGTTAGTAGGTACACAATATCAAAGAGTGAAGGTATCTAAAAAGAGGGATTTGAGAATGAAACCTAGAAGCAAATAGAAATCACCTTAGAGCTATTCAATCAACCAGAAAATCAGGTTTTCAAATTATAGTGCAAATGTCCAGTTTTAAAAAATAATAATAATCTCTACAGGAATAGAAGTGAATCTCATCCACTAACGTATTAATAGTAGTGGTGTGAGGGTTTAGNCCTAGAAGCAAATAGAAATCACCTTAGAGCTATTCAATCAACCAGAAAATCAGGTTTTCAAATTATAGTGCAAATGTCCAGTTTTAAAAAATAATAATAATCTCTACAGAAATAGAAGCGAATCTCATCCACTAATGTATTAATAGTAGTGGTGTGAGGGTTTAGGGGTTTATCAGTGATTTGATGGCCTGATTTTTTTGTTATCTGTGTGTCCTCATTTTTTTTTCTTTCACAACAAAATTCTATAGAAAAAATTAAAACAATTTAAAAGCTGAATATAAAAAAGAAGCATTCATTCGGCAGAGATTTCATGAAACTACCTTTACCTACAACCATGCCAACCATAACAAAAGTCTCAGCAGAAAAATAGGATATTTCGTAAACACAGAAGCTTACAGCCCTGTAGAGCAGACAAGACCCCCCGTTTACATTTTCACAAATTTAGCAAGATGCTGAGTCTCCTTATAGTAGTAAGAAAAATATATAAAGACATTAATGATCATTGACTGTGGAGGATAGTTTCTTAGGATGTTAAGTGCCTTTGATTTTTTTTTTTTTTTCCTAAAAAAAACTTGAAAGGATTTGGCCTGGAAAAAGCTGCTTTTAACTTGAATCTACACCTTTCATTTTTCAAGTCTTAAAGAGTTTTATTCATTTATATTAGATTCAGATGGATAAGGATCAGCTTCTTTCAGTTTGGATGATAGGCCCTCCAAGAATGCAATGGACTTTTATTTACTGGAAGCATATACTTGTTTTAAACATAAATAAATCAAAGCTCAGTTAATAAACATAAATAAATTGAGGCTCAGTTAATGACCATTAAGATTTAGATCTCCAGGAGGTTGCAAGAGACTGTTTATAAACTGAGATGACAACTTGGTGGACATGCAATCCATGTCCACCTCATCTTCCATCATCACCACCATCATCATCATCATCAATAATGCAATGATCACTGTCACAATTTGTGGCTCAGTTGGCAAAGAATCCGCCTGCAATGTGGGAGACCGGGGTTCGATACCTGGGTTGGGAAGACCCCCTGGAGAAGAGAAAGGCTACCCACTCCAGTATTCTGGCCTGGAGAATTCCATGGACTGTACAGTCCATGGGGTCACAAAGAGTTGGACATATCTGAGTGACTTTCACATGATGATTAGATTCTGAAGTCAGCCTGAAATGCAAAAGCCATGATAAGTCACAACTGACCCTGAAAAGCCTCTGGAGGCACTGTTTTGGAGACCTACATTTCTCCAAAATTGCCAGGAGAAATATTAACAACTTAGAATTGCAGATGATACTACACTAATGGCAGAAAACAAAGAGGAACTAAAGAACCTCTTGATGAGGATGAAAGAGGAGAGTGAAAAAGCTGGCTTAAAACTCAGCATTCAAAACACTGAGATCATGGCATCCAGTCCCATCACTTCATGGCAAATAGATGGGGAAACAATGGAAGCAGAGCAGATTTTATTTTCTTGGGCTCCAGAATCACTGTGGATGGTTACTGCAGCCATGAAATTTAAAAGAAGCTTGCTCTTTGGGAAAAAAGCTATGACAAAACTAGATAGCATATTAAAAAGCAGAGACATTGCTTTGCCAATGCATGACTTCGCTGGTGGCTCAGACAGTAAAGAGTCTACCTGCAATAGATCTGGGTTTGATCCTTTGGTTGGAAAGATCCCCTGGAAGAGGAAATGGCAACACACTCCAGCATTCTTGCCTGGAGAATCCCTTGGCCAGGGGAGCCTGGTGGGCTACAGTCCTTGGGGTCACAAAGAATCATACATGACTGAGTGACTAAGCACAGAACTTTGCCAACAAAAGTCCGTCTAGTCAAAGCTATGGTTTTTCCAGTTGCCATGTATGGATATATGGGCTTCCCTGATAGCTCAGTTGGTAAAGAATCTACCTGCAATGCAGAAGACTCTGATTTGACTCCTGGGTCTGGAAGATCTGCTGGAGAAGGGAAAGGCTACCCACTTCAGTATTCTGGCCTGGAAAATTCCAAAGGGGTCACAAAGAGTCAGACACGGCTGAATGACTTTCACTTTCACTGCATGTATGGATGTGAGAGTTAGACTATAAAGAAAGATGAGTGCCGAAAACTTTATGCTTTTGAACTGTGGTGTTAGAGAAGACTCTTGAGAGTCCCTGGGACTGCAAGGAGATTAAACCAACCCTGAATATTCATTGGAAGGACTGATGCTAAAGCTGAAGCTTTACTTTGGTCACCAGATGCAAAGAATGGATTCACTGAAAAAAAACACTATTGCTGGGAAAGATTGAGGGCAGGAGGAGAAGGGGGTGACAGAGAACTAAATGATTGGATGGCATCATTGACTCAATTTACATGAGTTTGAGCAAACTCCAGGAGATAGTGAAGGACAAGGAAGGCTGGTTTGCTGCAGTCCATGGGGTTGCAAAAAGTCGAACATGACTTAGTGACTGAACAACAACATTTTTTCCAAGTCTGGCAAAGCCAGTTTTCCCTGAAGTGGGAGGGAAGCTATTTCTTCAGTTAAATACCAGAAAAAGTTACCAAGTTATATTCATAGTCATGTTGCATGAGAAACCAGTGTCTTTAAACACTCTTCAGTTACTCTCAATACAATATGAGACACTCTCAGTATGAAAGGCACATGGGAACTAAGTACCTCTGGAACAGTTAATCCACATTTCCCAGTCCATGAATATTGAGTGGTAGACTCCAATTGGCATCAATAGGCAAAATGGGGTGAAATCTCTAAACAACTTATTTACTATTACTTTTTCTCTTTTCGTTCCAAATATCTATGATTATCTAATAAGTCACTCTTGAACCTAGGGCCCTAAAATAATTCTTTATCATGTTTCATAATTCCTTGGGTTGCCTGGGCTGAGCAGGGCCTTTCTCACCCAGGGTCTCTCATGCAATTGCAAGTAATGGCTGCTGAGGTCGGGTCATCTGAAGGCTCTGCTAAGCTGTGCGTGTAAGATGGTATTTTGATTCCCATGTCTGGGATGGCTGGAACAATCTGTCCACACAGCCTCTTCACATGACTGGATTGGGCTTCCTCATGGAAGGATAGTCCCAAGGTAACAGGACTTCTTATGTGGCATCTGATTCCACCCGTAATGAACATTCCAAGGGGCAGAAAGCAGAAACTTCCGGGCAAGCTAAGGCTGTGGGTGGAACTGGCACCGTGTCCTGTCTGCTGAAGTCTACTGGTCAGAGTGGTCACAGGCCCACGTGGATTCAAGAGGGTAGAGAAATAGTCTTCTCCCCATAAGTGAGGTCACACTGTAGAAGAGAAAATGGGCTGGAAGATGTCACTGCAGCCATTTTTGGAAAATTCAGTCTGCCGCCCATTCCCTTCCTCGTTCCTTCTCTCCGTCCCTGACATCTCCCTTCACCCTTCTTCCCGAGTGTAAGGTTGCATCTGTATGAGGTTAATGTTCAGGGCTTCATCACCACTGCCGTGCTTTCCAGTGCCTTTAGTACTTTACATACATTTCACATACTCAGCAAGTCTTTATCTACATGGCACTGAAGTTCTAATGCCTAGAAATAGAATGGAATTCTTTTTTAAAAATTTATTTATTGTTAATTGCGGGATAATTGCTTTACAATGTTCTGTTGGCTTCTGCCATCCAACATCGTGAATCGGCCACAAACGCACACATGTCCCCTTCCTCCTGAACCTCCGCCTCAACCCCCACCCCACCTCACCCCTCTAGGTTGTCCTGGGGCACTGAGCTGAGCTCCCATACAGCAGCGGCCCACCGGATATCTATTTTACACATGGTAGTGTGTATATATCAGTGGTGCTCTCTCAGTTCATCCCACCCTCTCCTTCCCCTGTTGTGTCCAAAATCTATCCTGTGTATGTGTCTCTATTCCTGCCCAGTCAATAAGTCAATCCCTACCATTTTTT
This sequence comes from Cephalophus harveyi, assembly GCA_006410635.1. Taxonomy (NCBI): domain Eukaryota; kingdom Metazoa; phylum Chordata; class Mammalia; order Artiodactyla; family Bovidae; genus Cephalophus; species Cephalophus harveyi. The sequence continues at coordinate 69,751 of SJYT01029280.1, read as the reverse complement.
TTAGATTCTGTAAGTATATATTAATATACAAATTTTTTTTTTTCTCTTTCTGACTTACTCCACTCTGTACAACAAGCTCTAGGTTCATCCACCTCCGTAGAACTGACTAAAATGCATTCTTTTTTAATGGCTGAGTAATATTCCATTGCATATATGTACCACAACTTCTTTATCCATTCATCTGTCCATGGACAGCTAGGTTGCTGTCCTGTCCTAGATACTGTAACAGCGGTCCTAGCTGGTTTGAACACTGGGGTACATGTGTCTTTTTTCATTATGGTTTTCTGACGGTACAGGCCCAGTAGTGAAATTGCTAGCTCGTATGGTACTTTTATTCCTAGTTTTGTAAGGAATCCCCATACTATTCTTCATAATGGCTATATCAGCTTACATTTCCACCAACAGAGTAAGAGGCTTCCTTTTTATCCACACTGTCTCCAGCATTTATCACTTGTAAAATTTTTTTGATGCTGGCCGTTCTGACCAGTGTGGGGTGATAAGTCACTGTAGTTTTAATTTGCATTTCTCTAATAATAAGTGGTGTTCAGCATCTTTTTATGTGCTTGTTGGCTATCTGTATGTCTTCTTTGGAGAAACGTCTGTTGGAATTCTTTTGTAAATGTTCTAGTACATCCTGTAAGGAATTTGAGGTGACTTAGTAACTGTAATTTCAAAATGCATATGCTACTGAAATATTCTCTGGAATTCTATTTTGGGCTCATTTAGAAGGGGCGCTTATAATCCCTATCTTATCCTCTGAGCACATGAAGAGGATTCTAGGGGCATGGATACTTCACCAGTTTGAATGGTTTCACCTTGGCACAGCTGATTAGGGAAGAAATTACTACTGGTTGTCGCTCAGTTCTGCTTCATTAAATGGTGTGCCATCTAGAACTTCAGCAGCTAAAAAAGCTGCTATCCTTTTATTAACTGAGACAAGCTGATATGAAGCTACTGAAATTAAGCAATGAGGCATTATACACTATATGGTAACCAAAACAGTTTTATATACATTTCTTTGCTATGCATTCCCACATCCTAGGAAACTATATTATTTTTATCCCCATTATGTAATTGAAAGAATGAGGCTCATAAATTCATCCAAAACCATATACTTAGTTAAAGGCCATGTGTTTTTGTCAGTGCTCTAAAGTTCTGTTATGTCACATTGATACATAAAACAAATACCCTTAGGATTAGTTAGAGTACTTAAGAGGTCAGTGCAAACTTTTTTATGAAGTGGCAGAGGAAGCTATTTGCTTTGCTGTCTTTCGGTTCAGACAGTGATCACTTGATTATGGAAATTCTGCTGGAAGAGAGATCAGGGAAAGTTTTCAGAGAGAGATTACTTGGGGATGGTATGAGTTAACTCCCAGTCAACAGGATTATATGATACCACTGTGTATTTTCCCTGTGTATGTTCTTGTAGCTTTTGCTACAAAAGAATATACTCTCCTTTCTTATTTAAAAATAAATAAATAAAAAGTCGTAACTCTGGAAGGCCATGAAATAAGCATGAGAATTGGGGAAATTGTTATCCTCAGCAATCATAAACAAAGGGCAGAAAAGTCATGTTTCTTTTAACAAATCCTTATGTATGGAAAACAGTATCAGGAACTCTGTGTGGGAAAGCACAGTTCTGTCCCCAAAGAACTTAATTTTACTTGAAATACAAGACACTTGTACAGTTAAAATAGAACAAGGAAAGTGGCAGTTACCTATGTGAGGTAAGATGAAAGAAAATGAGATTTCCAAGAAGGAAGACTTGACTTCTGGCTATCATAGAATCATGGAAGCTTGCTTGGGTTTATGGTATTGGTTTGGAGAGTGGAGAAAATAGAGAAGAGAATGGATACCTGAAATTAGAAATTGGAAGAAATTGGAAATTGTTTTAGAAATTGGAAGAAATTGGAAATTGTTTTAGAAATTGGAAGAAATTGGAAATTGTTTTAGCAATAAGAAATGATAGATTGAACTAGGGCACCAGCCAATGGGAAAGGGTCAAAGGAAAGTTTAAATAAGAATATGTGGACGTAACTTTTGTGGGAGTCAACAATTGATTGGATGTAGTAGATACAAGAGTAGAGGATGGTAAAATTTTGGATCTGGGTAACAGAAAGTTGATAGTTCTGTCATGTATATAACGAAATGACAGTGGATGAAGAGCATGTTATAGCAGAAATGATATGACCTACTCAGAATTAGGTAATTCAAGAAGGGTATATGTATAAAAGAGTCATTTCCAAATATTTGAGTATGCAAGCTGCAAGAGAGAATGCAGTATCTGGGTCTTAAAAGTTCATTTGCATTACTGCTAAACTTAAAAGGACAAGGGGGGAAATATCTGAACCTAGAAGGAAAGAGCCACGAGAGATGTCCGTAATGCAGTGAGTGACTTCTAGTTGGACAAAATGAACAGCCCAAGGCAATCTTCTAGGAAAGAAGAAAAGAATAGAGTACCTTGTCCTCACTCTCCTCTCTCTCTCTGCAACCTCCGTCATGAAAACCAACTGGAAACCCAAAGGCGAGGCGGCCCTGTTGGTGTGGCCCTCAGTTAGCATCATTTTCATGGGGCAAAGAGCCAGGCAGGAATGAAGCATGATGAGAGTGGAATGGGCCAGCAGCTGGAGATGTGGGAAGGCCTTGCAGATTGTGTGACCATGGAATTAAGCCTGAAGAGAGCTTGGCGTCAGAAGACTTGTGTGCCCAAGGGTACACACACACACACACACAAGGACAGCCAACGCCAGACCTTAAGAGAATGCATCTATTTAGAGCAGTTTCTTGGCACTAGGGCCAAGTAATTCTTTATTGGTGGGGATTGTCCTGTACATTGCAGACTGTTTATTTTCACTGTAGTTTTAATTTGCATTTCTCTAATAATAAGTGGTGTTCAGCATCTTTTTATGTGCTTGTTGGCTATCTGTATGTCTTCTTTGGAGAAATGTCTGTTGGAATTCTTTTGTAAATGTTCTAGTACATCCTGTAAGGAATTTGAGGTGACTTAGTAACTGTAATTTCAAAATGCATATGCTACTGAAATATTCTCTGGAATTCTATTTTGGGCTCATTTAGAAGGGGCGCTTATAATCCCTATCTTATCCTCTGAGCACATGAAGAGGATTCTAGGGGCATGGATACTTCACCAGTTTGAATGGTTTCACCTTGGCACAGCTGATTAGGGAAGAAATTACTACTGGTTGTCGCTCAGTTCTGCTTCATTAAATGGTGTGCCATCTAGAACTTCAGCAGCTAAAAAAGCTGCTATCCTTTTATTAACTGAGACAAGCTGATATGAAGCTACTGAAATTAAGCAATGAGGCATTATACACTATATGGTAACCAAAACAGTTTTATATACATTTCTTTGCTATGCATTCCCACATCCTAGGAAACTATATTATTTTTATCCCCATTATGTAATTGAAAGAATGAGGCTCATAAATTCATCCAAAACCATATACTTAGTTAAAGGCCATGTGTTTTTGTCAGTGCTCTAAAGTTCTGTTATGTCACATTGATACATAAAACAAATACCCTTAGGATTAGTTAGAGTACTTAAGAGGTCAGTGCAAACTTTTTTATGAAGTGGCAGAGGAAGCTATTTGCTTTGCTGTCTTTCGGTTCAGACAGTGATCACTTGATTATGGAAATTCTGCTGGAAGAGAGATCAGGGAAAGTTTTCAGAGAGAGATTACTTGGGGATGGTATGAGTTAACTCCCAGTCAACAGGATTATATGATACCACTGTGTATTTTCCCTGTGTATGTTCTTGTAGCTTTTGCTACAAAAGAATATACTCTCCTTTCTTATTTAAAAATAAATAAATAAAAAGTCATAACTCTGGAAGGCCATGAAATAAGCATGAGAATTGGGGAAATTGTTATCCTCAGCAATCATAAACAAAGGGCAGAAAAGTCATGTTTCTTTTAACAAATCCTTATGTATGGAAAACAGTATCAGGAACTCTGTGTGGGAAAGCACAGTTCTGTCCCCAAAGAACTTAATTTTACTTGAAATACAAGACACTTGTACAGTTAAAATAGAACAAGGAAAGTGGCAGTTACCTATGTGAGGTAAGATGAAAGAAAATGAGATTTCCAAGAAGGAAGACTTGACTTCTGGCTATCATAGAATCATGGAAGCTTGCTTGGGTTTATGGTATTGGTTTGGAGAGTGGAGAAAATAGAGAAGAGAATGGATACCTGAAATTAGAAATTGGAAGAAATTGGAAATTGTTTTAGAAATTGGAAGAAATTGGAAATTGTTTTAGAAATTGGAAGAAATTGGAAATTGTTTTAGCAATAAGAAATGATAGATTGAACTAGGGCACCAGCCAATGGGAAAGGGTCAAAGGAAAGTTTAAATAAGAATATGTGGACGTAACTTTTGTGGGAGTCAACAATTGATTGGATGTAGTAGATACAAGAGTAGAGGATGGTAAAATTTTGGATCTGGGTAACAGAAAGTTGATAGTTCTGTCATGTATATAACGAAATGACAGTGGATGAAGAGCATGTTATAGCAGAAATGATATGACCTACTCAGAATTAGGTAATTCAAGAAGGGTATATGTATAAAAGAGTCATTTCCAAATATTTGAGTATGCAAGCTGCAAGAGAGAATGCAGTATCTGGGTCTTAAAAGTTCATTTGCATTACTGCTAAACTTAAAAGGACAAGGGGGGAAATATCTGAACCTAGAAGGAAAGAGCCACGAGAGATGTCCGTAATGCAGTGAGTGACTTCTAGTTGGACAAAATGAACAGCCCAAGGCAATCTTCTAGGAAAGAAGAAAAGAATAGAGTACCTTGTCCTCACTCTCCTCTCTCTCTCTGCAACCTCCGTCATGAAAACCAACTGGAAACCCAAAGGCGAGGCGGCCCTGTTGGTGTGGCCCTCAGTTAGCATCATTTTCATGGGGCAAAGAGCCAGGCAGGAATGAAGCATGATGAGAGTGGAATGGGCCAGCAGCTGGAGATGTGGGAAGGCCTTGCAGATTGTGTGACCATGGAATTAAGCCTGAAGAGAGCTTGGCGTCAGAAGACTTGTGTGCCCAAGGGTACACACACACACACACACAAGGACAGCCAACGCCAGACCTTAAGAGAATGCATCTATTTAGAGCAGTTTCTTGGCACTAGGGCCAAGTAATTCTTTATTGGTGGGGATTGTCCTGTACATTGCAGACTGTTTATTTAGCAGCATCCCTGGCCTCTGCTCACTAGATGCCAGCAGTTTTCCACAACCCCCCAAGTTGTGATGATGAAAAATGTCTCCTGTAGTTGCCAGATGTCCCCTGTTGGGGGTAGGGAGAGGGGGCGGTACAATATCACCCTCAGTGAGAAGCACCACTTTAGTGACTGGAGAAAGGAAAGGTGGTCCAGAAGAAGGGAGGTGGAGAACCAGCGGTCTGTGAGGAGAAATGGACCCCCAGGGAAGGTGCCGTCCTGGGGGTCTGATGGGAGAGACTCGGTGGGTGTGGTCCACGGGGTAAATGCAATAGAAAATTCTCCATGGGGACTAGCTTCAGTTCAGAGGCAGGCAGGGATGGAACAGATTGGTAGCAGGCTGAGATGGGCAGGTGGTGAAGGGGAGCAGCAGTGTGGATCTAATTTGGCAGCGGGGAGAGGGAGAGTGGTGGTTTCGGCAGGTGGGTTTATGATTTGCTTCAGGACAGAGAGACTTGAGCATATTGGCTGGATGAGCGGAGGAAGCCAGTGAAAGGGGGAACTCAGAATTAACAGTGAAATTAACCCATCCTAAGCACATGTGCCGGCCCTGTTTTAAGGGCTTCACGTGCACTGAGTGACACGCTCGACAGGTCCTGGGGGTTGTCAGGGTGGGCGTCTTATGATCCCTGTCAGCCCTTGAGGAAACCAAGGCCCAGAGTGTTTACTGACAACCCCTGGCCAAACAGCTAGTCAGTGGCGAAGCAGGTATTTGTACCTATGCGGAAAAAATGAGAAAGCATTTTAGTGGCAAAAAAAGAGATGTATGCCAAACACTTAGAAATAAGGAAGAAAGGGGAAATTAAGCAAAGTTATGTATATATGTGATGCATTAATATAAAAGGAGGGGACTATTGGTGCCTAGCTGTGGATGGATGAAGTCTTAAGAAGGTGGTGTTCTACAGACACCAAGAAAGACACCTTGCAAACTGTTTCCAGACATGGCCTGATGTGCCCCTGTTGGGTAGGACGTGGGGAGACATGGAGGCCAGGAGGGATGGGGGGCAGCACCGTGGAGAACAGTCCCAGGGAGGTGGCTCCGACTTCAAAGTGCGGAGAGCACAGCTGTCCAGTTTTGTGCCCACAGATGCTTCTCTGATCATTTCAGAGAAGTTCAGGGCAGTTGTGCAACTTTTTTTCTCACTGTCATGTGCATCTGTTTCCTGTTATTGCTGTCCCTAATGAACCACAGATTTAGTGTCTTGCTGCTGCTGCTGCTGCTGCTAAGTCGCTTCAGTCGTGTCCGACTCTGTGCGACCCCACAGACGGCAGCCCACCAGGCTCCGCCATCCCTGAGATTCTCCAGGCAAGAACACTGGAGTGGGTTTGCCATTACATTCTCCAGTGCATCAAAGTGAAAAGTGAAAGTGGAGTCGCTCAGTCATGTCCGACTCTTAGCGACCCCATGGGCTGCAGCCTACCAGGCTCCTCCACCCATGGGATTTTCCAGGCAAGAGTACTGGAGTGGGGTGCCATTGCCTTCTCCGCAGATTCAATGTCTTAAAAGAACACAGATTTACTGTCTTCCAGTTCTTGAGGTAAGCTTAGCTGGGCTAAAGGCAAGCTTCTGGCAGAGTGAGTACCTTCTAGAGGCTCTGAAAAAAAACATCTGTTTCCTTTTCTTTTCCAGTTTCTTTTGCAGCCTACCAGGCTCCTCCACCCATGGGATTTTCCAGGCAAGAGTACTGGAGTGGGGTGCCATTGCCTTCTCCGCAGATTCAATGTCTTAAAAGAACACAGATTTACTGTCTTCCAGTTCTTGAGGTAAGCTTAGCTGGGCTAAAGGCAAGCTTCTGGCAGAGTGAGTACCTTCTAGAGGCTCTGAAAAAAAACATCTGTTTCCTTTTCTTTTCCAGTTTCTTCCTCCATCTGCAAAGCCTGTCACTCCGATCTCTGCTTCCCTCCACATTATCTCATTGCTTTTCCTCTGACTGATTGTTCCTGGATCCCTCTCACAAGGACCTTGTGATTACATCGTCCCCTCTCCAGCCCTCCCCCAATAATCCAGAATAATCTCCTCCTCTCAAAATCCTTAATCACTTCTGCAAAATCCCTTTTGTCATATAAGGTGATGTTCACAAGTCCTAAGGATTAGGATGTAGACATATCTGGGGACTATTTTCAGCCTATCACAATTGGTTCCTAGGTTATATTCTAAATGGATGAAAAGGTGGTTTAGCCAGGTGTTAAGGACATGACCTCTGTTGGTGGTGTGTGTGTTCAGTCGTGTCGGACTCTTTGCAACCCCATGGACTGTACAGCCTGCCAGGCTCTTCTGTCCATGGGATTCTCCATTGTCCACTGGATTCTCCATTGTCCTGGGAATACTGGATTGGGTTGCCATTTCCTCCTCCAGGGCATCTTCCTGACACAGGGATCAAGCCTGCGTCTATGGTGTCCCCCGCACTGGCAGGTGGATTCTTGACAACCAGCGCCACCTAGGAAGCCCACAGCCGCTATTGCTGGCTCAAATCCTAGCGCTGTCACTTTCCAGCTGGGATCCTGAGTCAATTATTTAACATCTTTGTGCTTCTGCTTCCTCATCTGAACATGGGGTAGCAGCATCCTCTTGCATTGTTTTGGTATTAACTTGGCCCGTGTTCAGCATGTCAATAATGATGCCTGACTCTAGCTGAGTATTCAGCAAGTATAATCCATTACTAGTCTCAATTATTTTTTGCTAATACATTTTTATTAAAGTGTTTTAATTAGAGCAGTGCTGTCCATTTGATGAATCCATTAGATTAAGCTGTTTCTCTCAAAGTAATGACTGAATATTCAAAAGATGCCACTTCCTAGCTGAAATTATAAGAGAGTGGGAAAATAGGGTGTGTGTCGAAACAGTTCCCCTGGGTGGACATAGATAATTACCTTCAAATTAGTCTTTGATCAGAACTGGCATTGTTTACAGTCTGCTACATTTATCTCTTAAGAAAAAATAATGATAATAGCCGTCCATTCCTAGAACAAAGTGAAAACAGAACTTTAGACAAGTCTTTAACAGACAGAGCATTGTCAGATTGAACTATTTTTAATGCCTCATATGAAAAAGATTACTTTAGCATTCAATTTACCTTGTACACTTTATTCTTTTTCTTCTGACCTCTGATACTTAATGACCTTTTAGGTCCATGTTGTTAGGTAATATGCAAGAGAAAAAGTCTTGAAATAAACAAAAAACCTCCAACACACACATACACACACACACACAACTGGTGTGTGAAATGACCTGAAGGCCAAGCTGGGCAAAGTGAAATAGCTGCTTACCTGGGTGTACCTTGGGCAAATCCTATATCCTCTGTCCCTTAGTTTCCTCTGCAGGATATTAGTGTTATGATACCCATCTTATGGAATATTGTGAAAATCAAAGGAGATGATGGGAGTAACAGTGCTTGCCTGTTCCTGAAAGTGTTAATCGCTCAGTCATGTCTGACTCTTTGTGACCCCATGGACTGTAGCCCACCAGGCTCTTCTGTCCTTCAAATCCTCCTGGCACGAATACTGGAGTGGGTTGCCATTCCCTTCTCCAACAGATCTTCCTAACCAAGGGATTAAACCCAGATCTGCATTGCAGGAAGATTCTTTACCATCTGAGCCACCAGAGAAGCTTGCCTGTTCCTCGTGCATTGTAAGCAATGACATGCAAGAACCGTGATGATGATAGTGGGAATGAAACAGAGAAAGAGGAGCAATTATCACAGAGCAATCGAAAGGTCTAGTCTAGGGAGAAAGTAAAATAACACAACAAAATGACCAGTTGTGTGGTTTGGATTATGGCTAATAGCTAACTATGTCTTCTATTGAATGTATTTTATAATAACAACAGTGTAATAATATTTGAGGAAGAAAACAGCACTGGAAATTGCTTTCTTTTAAATGGAGCAAACCTGCAAAGCTCATTCCTTCCTGTATTCATATTCAAGCCTAGAGTTCTTCCATAAAAACAGGAGGTAGCCTGCCCTGGAGTTAGGATTCCATGTGGTGATGTAGTCCATAAAAGCTCATGAGTTGTAACTAGCACCAGTGGACTTGATTTTTTTTTTCCTCAAGCTGCCATCATTGCAGAGAAGAATCTAAGAACAGTTGTTTCAGAGAAGGTGTTTACGTACTAGCATACTTGATTTTGTTGAGATTTTTTTTTTCCACGTCTCACAGAGATGAGATGGAAACATGTATAGTATGCATTTATTCAGTACTAAATTCTTCTGCATTTTTGTTATTGTTCAGTCCTGAAGTTGTATCCAACTCTTTGTGAAAACAGGAATGCAGCATTCCAGGCCCCCTTGTCCTTCACTATCTCCTGGAGTTTGCTCAAATTCATATCCACTGAGTCAGTGATGCTATACAACCATCTCATCCTCTGTCCCCTCCTTCTGTTTTTACCTTCAGTCTTTCCTGGCATCAGGATTTTTTCCAGTGAGTCAGCTCTTTGCATCAGGGGTTTAAAGTATTAGAGCTTCAGCTTCAGCATCAGTCCTTCCAATGAATATTCAGAGTTTATTTCCTTTAGGATTGATTGGTTTGATCTCCTTCCTGTCCAAGGGACTCTCAAGAGTCTTCTCCAGTACCACAATTTGCAAGCCTCAATTCTTTGGCACTGAACCTTCTTTACAGTCTGACTCTCACGTCTGTGCATGACTATTGGAAAAACCATAGCTTTGACTATATGGGCCTTTGTCAACAAAGTGATATCTCTGCGTTTTAGCATTCTATGTTAGTCATAACTTTCCTTCCGAGGAGCAAGCATTTTTTCATTTCATGGCTGCAGTTTCACCATCCACAGTGATTTTGGAACCTAAGAAAATAATCACTGTCACTTGTTTCCCCTTCCATTTACCATGAAGTGATGGGACCAGATGCCGTGATCTTAGTTTTTTGAATATTGAGTTTTAAGCCAGTTTTTCACTGTCCTCTTTCACCCTCATCAAAAAGCTTTTAGTTCCTCTTTACTTTCTGCCATTTTAGTGGTATCATCTGCATATCAGAGGGTGTTGATATTTCTTCTGGCAGTTTTCATTTAGCCTGGCATTTTGCATGATGGACTCTGCGTATAAGTTAAATAAGCAGGGGGGCAGTATACAGCCTTGCCGTACTCCTCTCCGCAGTTTAAACCAGTCAGTTGTTTCCTGTCCGGTTCTAGCTATTGCTTCTAACTGTTGTTTCTAACTGTTGCTTATCGGAAATAAGTGCTGGGAAATATTTTGAAATTTCTATTGAAGTAGCTGCAATGGTCCCCATCACAGAAATAGACTTTTTTTTCCCTTAGCTTAGCTAATTCACCAGGTATTTACAATGTTAACAGAAACCACAAAGGAGTCACAAGCCATTACTTGTCCAGGCCATGGACAGTGGGGTTAAATCTTCTAACCTTACTACCTTTCCTACTTTGTCATTATTGGTCCCTGGGTTGAGCACATATCCGTTGGTCCTTAGCCACCATCTAGCTGTGTGACCTTGTAAAGGTAACTTAAAGTCTCTAGATTTTAATTTTTTCCTCATAAAAGGAGGAAGAAACATGATCCCCAGGGATCATTTCACCTCCAAAACCCAATGCCAAGATTCTATGATGGTTTAACTATCTGGTTAACCTTTGGGAATAAATAAGAAAGAAGGACAAGTTTGCAGCTTTGCCAACAACGTCTTTTCTCTCCATGGTTGCGTAAAAACTGCCCAACTTGCCCCTGGAGTGCAAAGGATGACATTCCTATTTTATTTGAATTAAGACAGGATTGTAGGAAAATTTGTAAAGTTTTTATTTCTAACTATTCTTCAGGGATTGGTCTAGACTGGAATGTTCAATGGGGCAAACACCGAATTCCAGTGAGATATATAGTTTCATTATGTATTGAAATATAAGTTGGGATAAAAGAACCAACAAAAAAAATCATTACAGTTTAATATTGGTTGACAGTAAGAAGAAAAGAAGTATTCTCTGAAAATGAGCAATAATGTCTTATTAACAGATTTTTTTAGAAGAGCATAGCTTCAATTTGTTTATTCAGGCAGTTTACCTCCCAATACTTTCAGCTTCATGGAAAGATAATTTTTTTTTTTTTTTTTTTGGTAAATTATGTGAATTGCCTTTCTACAGAAACGTCAATGTTTGATCAGGAGTTTTTTTTTTTTTTTTTCCACAAATGCCAATTTGAGAGGTCAGCGAGTTCCATGAGTCATTTTGCTCAATGAGGAAACTAAGTAGTCATTTTTATCTTCTGTTCTCATGCTGGAAATCCTTCAAAGTGAAGCTACTCATTCTGATAAAAAAGGAAAAAAATGAGCTAGACAAAACAGATTTCAGTGTTGTCTCTAAAACTCAGTGTTTTTGATGTGTTCTCAAACCCTCAGAGCCTCACTTCCCCATCTGTAAAATGGGGATAGTAATCCTTTGTTTTCAGGACTATTGTGTGGATGAGACAGCACATCTCTGTGCAAGCTGACCCCTGGCGCATGGCAATAACATTTGTGGGGTGCTTATCATGTGCCAGGTGCCTACTAAGTGCCTGACATAGATTACCTTATTTAATCCTCCCAGCAACTCCGTACATGGGTGCAGTCTTATTTTCATTTTATAAATGAAGAGATAGAGACAAAGAGAGCTTAGATAATTAGCCACAGTTAAATAACTATTGAGTGGCCCAAAAAGTTTCTTTGGTTAGTCAATATGATCTTCAATAAAGTTCTTGATGGAAATGAAAAGTGTGTCTTTTATTTTTACTTAAAACCAAACCGACTTTTTGGCCAACCCAATAAGCATCAGAACCAAGATTCAGGTTCTTATGGTTTTTTGCTCTAGAGATGGGATTTTTGACAGCCCACTATCCTATACCTCAACAGATACTCAGAACGTGGTCACTATTTTTGTTGACTGTGATAATCTACACAAAGCACTGAGAGTAGAGGCTGACTGGGAATCCAGGTGTCTTCCTTGTTTTCCCTCTCACTTACCCAGGACAGTCAAGCCTTCAGGGAGTCCTGTCTATTCCACCTTCTAATCCTGAACCTTCTCTCTGACCCACTTTGTCCATTGCTCAAGGCTAGAGCGAAGGTCTCCCATCTTGGCCTGCCGGGTCTTGTACTGAGGTGAGCCAGCCTTGGTCTCTAGCCTCTTCCTGCTCTAGCCGCACACCTGGACATGTGAACACACATCCTTTTCTTTTCACCCTCAGCCTAGATAAATTCTGCTTTTTCTTCATCTCAGTCCAAATATAATTCCTTTAGAGAAAGTGAAGTCGCTCAGTTGTGTCCGACTCTTTGCGACCCCGTGGACTATAACCCGCCAGGCTCCTCTGTCCATGGGATTCTCCAGGTAAGAATACTGGAGTGAGTTGCCATTTCCTTCTCCAGGGGATCTTCCCAACCCAGGGATCGAACCCGGGTCTCCTTCATTGCAGGCAGACGCTTTATCCTCTGAGCCACCAGGGAAGCCTCCTTTAGAGAAGGCTTACTGTAATTCTAATCATATGCATATGTATGTACATGTGTATGTGTATTTCAAACAAATCAAGGTCCTCAAATAATAGTAGAGGACCCAGTAGGGACACAGTAGAGATAGAGAGTATGAATATTTTGGTGGTAGTAATACATCCCTTCTTGGAATGATGAAATAGGGGTCATGTAACAGTGGGATGAACCAGTGTTTAGGACTTGGCGGAAGGTGGTCTAGTTGCTAAGGCACGGCCCGCAGCCCCAGCCTCCATTCAGGCAGATGCCCTCCAGCGATGAACTCAAATACCTGCTCAAGTTTTCTTCTCCTTTAAGGAATTTCATTTTGATGAACCCACCCACCCCATCCTTTTGAGTTTTAGAGCTGTTTTAGAGGTTAATTTTAATCTGATTCCACTTGCATTTTTTAACACCAGAGGGTCCAATGAGTCTTTTAAAATGGGCCCTGGGATGGCAGTAGTTTTTTTGTTGTTTCTCTTTTTGTTTGTTTGTTTACTGAATCTCAGATTTACTTCCCTTGGGCTGTTAGTCAAAGATAAGACCATCCCCAGGAATAGAGATTTGCTTAGTTACTTCTGTGTCTTGGAAGTACTCCAAGACTCCAAGATAAAGTAAAACCTTTATTTTTCTTTCCTTTTTTTAATGACTTGTAATCAGCTGATACTTTATTTTAATGAGAAAAAGGGCAGATTACATGACATCAAGATAAAAGAAACTGCTAGATGGTTGTGGTGGGCAAGTTGTTCAAGTGTAGTATAATAATTAGTAAGTAATTAGTACAGGTCTGATGTATCTCAAAAGGCTAGGGAAGAGGGAAGAAAATTTTGGATTGGAGACAAATAGCTGCAATTTGAGAATAATGAATCCAAAAGTTGAGTAAGAAGCCCGGAAGTAAGACATTTATGAACAGTGTGTTTGATACAGGGTTCAGGAGGTGTCCAGTCTGAGAATTATGAATATAGTGAAGGAGCCAAATCATTTCCTTTGAACACTACGCCTCACCTCCAAGCTTTCTAGGTTACTGGTTGTGTGTGTGTGCTGTTGCTCAGTTGTGTCTGACTCTTTGCCTCCCCATGGACTGTGCACAGGATTTTCCAGGCAAGAATGCTGGAGTGGGTTGCCATTTCCTTCTTTAGGGGATCTTCCCCACCCAGGGATAGAACCCACATCTCTTATGTCTCCTGTATTGGCAGGTGGGTTCTTTACCACTAGCGCCACCAGGAAGCTCCAACTTCCTTCCTTTCAGACAGCAAAGCGTCTGCCTACAATGTGGGAGACCCGGGTTCAATCCTTGGGTCAGGAAGATCTCCTGGAAAAGGGAATGGCAACCACTCCAGTATTCTTGCCCCACCCCCTTCCCTCGCCTCCCCACCAAAAAAGGGGCTCAAAGAAATATTTGACTTCCCTGGTGGCTCAGATGGTAAAGCGTCTGCCTACAATGCGGGAGACGCGAGTTTGATCCCTGGGTCGGGAAGATTTCCTGGAGAAGGAAATGGCAACCCACACCAGTATTCTTTCCTGGAAAATCCCATGGACAGAGGAACCTGGTAGGAAGCTTAGTCCATGGGGTTGCAAAGAGTTGGACACGACTGAGCAACTTCACCAAAAGTCAGATAAGAGTAAAAAAGATGGAGTCTAGAAACGGATGCACCTATCTACAGGGCAGCGATGGAGACGTAGACATAAAAAGCTTATGGACACAGCAGAAGGGAAGAAGGAGAGGGTGGGACAAGTGGAGAAAGTAGCATGGGGGCATATGTACTACCAAACGTGAAATAGATGGCCGATGGGAATTTGCTGTGTGACTCAGGGAACGCAACCCAGCACTCTGTAACAACCCAGAGGTGTGGATTGGGCGGGAGGTAGCAGGGGGGCCTGTGTATACCTATGGCTGCTTCGTGTTGATGTATGGCAGAAAGCAACACAATATTTTAAAGCAATTATCCTTCAATTACAAATAAATTTTTTAAAAAGAGTAAAAAGTCAGTTTGGGATTCTGCTAAGCTTTCATTGTCTCTGAGAGTTAACAAGTCATGTTTAAAATGGGATGCTTTAATATATCTAACATGGCCATTCTGAGGTAAATATGAAGAAATATTGTGAATCACTGCACTCTTGAAAGGGGTGGAAAGAATCAAAGATATTCCAGACCCATGAGAGTTTTCTTAGGAACTCACATTATTGCCATTTTTAAATGCCTCCAAAGATAGTCACCCATCATCCGTCTTCAGCTGATACATGACTCCTCACTCAATTGCATTCTGAGCTCCCGACTTAGATAATTCAGCAACATTTTCACCTCAGGATGACAAAGCAAACATCGGTCCTGAACTTTGCCTCTTGAGCTACATTTTTCTCCATGATGCTCTTTGGAATCCCCTACAGATGTTTTCACTACCAGCATGTCCAGGAAGGAAGTTCGCCCTGACTCATAACTCTCTGTTATTTCCAGGGAGGTGATCATTTGTCTCCTCCGACCATCTGCCTGCCTTTGTCTCTAGCAGTGAGATGTGTGTAGGAAGTTCTGTACGCACTTGACAAGCCTCTCAGGTCACAGCAGAGGGGACTGCTTATCGGGGCCACTCAGAGGAGGCTCACCTTGCAAAAGAAACTTGTCAAGACTCAGTTGTCAGCAAGATGGATTAGCAGGAGCTTCCAGTTGATGGAATAGCTTTCTGGTGACCTAATGAAGGTAGTCAGAAATCTTAGCTTTTTTTTTTTTTTTCCTTTATTGACTGATAAATGATTATGATTATTTATGAGAAATGCCAAGTATTAAAGATCTTGTAGTAAGTAAGGTATGTGGGAGTCGTCATTCCCTATGGCCTTTGCTTTTTAACCTTTGGATTTTATCTCGACAAGGAAGTTGTCCTCAGTGGAGACGGACCTCAGATTTGGCAGAGAAGCAGCTGCTGGGCTCTTCCTAGGCCACTGAAGACGTGGCACCTGGCCCAGTCCGAAAGGCTGTTCTTTCCAGGTTGCTTGTTTAAATAAAAAAGGTCAAGTGAAAATTCTCTCTCTCTCCTCTTCACTTCAGGAAGGAATCAGGGAGTGACTACAATGTTATCTTCAAACGAGCATTTCCTTTTTCCTTAGGCATCTCTTTATGGCCCTAATTAAAGTTAATGAATGACCAAGTCTAGGGCAAGGGCTCAGGGCAATATAGCTCACCTGAGGGTCCCCAGAGCTGCACATTTGTATGGGAAATGACCTTTAGTTCCCGGTGATCCACTGTTAGGCAATCTCTTAACTCTAGACTTTATCTTTCCAAAACATCCAAATCACATGTTAGCCAAACAATTTAGATGCCTTTCTAAGCGCTGGAGCTCTTCAGGCAAGTGAGCCAAAGAGGCTAAAGTTAAGGTAAATGAAAGAATGTGTTTCACAAATGGTTCTTAACCTTAGGTGTTGGTGAAAAAGCTCTGAGAAACCAGCAAACACGTTCAATAAAAATATATATATATATATGATTATAAAAATATATATATATATGATTCTGAGCTTCAAAACATAAATATGAATCAGGTGAAAGTAGAGGGGCTCTGCTGGGTTGCCCATGGGTGGGGGCGGAGCTGGGGGTCCTCGGGGCTCAGCTGCCTCTGCCAAGTGCTCCAGGCTCTCTTCCACCCACCCACCCATCACCTCCTGAGACTCTCAGACGGCCACTGAACCAAACCCTCATTCAAAGGCAAACAGTTCTCATGGTCTGCTAATATATAAAATATGCTTTGGCAGCAAGTTGCTCCTTGGAGCCCATGGTGCTTTTGGATAGTATGGTATAATAAATTCTGACCTGAGTCTGACACATTTACCCAGAACTCCTGCATAAAGACAAGAGGTGGTATCCTTAACCTCAAGCAGCTAAATATTCTATTTCTCTGAAACTTCCATTTCCAAAGAGTTTTGGAATTGCCTATGGCCTATTTAAAAGCCATAGGGGGAAAAAAAAAAAAGTTAATTTAATCTTCTTTTATAGTCCCTTTGATTTTTCATCCTTAGGAGTAGCAGTGTTTCTCACTGTTAAAAGCAAGTATTTTGGAGTCTCAAATCTAACACTTGATTTATGGCAGCTTGTCTAACCTAGGGCCTCAGTTTTCTCATTTCTAGAATGGGATGGTGATTAAACCTGCTTCAGAAAGCTGCTCTGAGGATTAAAGACAGAGAGTTTAATTCAATCCTTGGCAACTAGTAGGCATACAAAATGTGTTACCTACTCTTCTGATCAGTGTGGTGGTTCCTGTCATTGTTATTACTAAGCAACTTGTCCACATACTTTTTTTCACTACACTTGGCTTTGAATTCTTCTAGACTATTTGGAAACATGAAATGTATTTGCAATGTGCAATTCTTTGTATCACTGTTTCAGAGGTTTTGAAGAATACATTGTAGGTTTGTTTGAAAGTGAAAGTGTTGGTCTATCAGTATTGTCCCGTTCTTTGCAACCCCATGACTGTAGTCTTCCATGCTTCTCTGTCTGTGGGATTTTCCAGGCAAGGATACTGGAGTGGGTTGCCATTCTATTCTGCAGGGGATCTTCCCATACCAGGGATCAAACCCAGATCTCCTGCATTGCAGGCAGATTCTTTACTGTCTGAGCCACTTCTAAACACATGTTGAAATGAAACGACACTGTTGACTGGATTCCAGCTTCTGAAGGGGAGTATGGTATGGAGTATGTTATAAAAGAACAGAAAATTAGTTTACTAATCCATTAAGCAACTTATCCACGTACTTTTTTTTTTCCACTAGACTTGGCTCATGATTTTTATACAGTTTCCTAGTAGATACATCTCATGGTTTTTATACAATTTCCTGGTTTCAACTTGTAAAATATGTATTAAGTATCTGTCAGATGTATTGAGTATCAGTTCTGTGTGCTAGATTCTACGTGAGCTCCAATGTTGTGTACAACTTCAGAATGTTTTTGATAAGGTTCATTCGTGGTCAGGACTTAATACTTAAGGTAAAATCTCACAAGCAGAAGTTTTAGAAATCATTTCACGTCTAGTGTAAATTCAGGGATAAGGAAGCCTTCAGCATGAAGCTATGGAGCTGGGAGCTGGGAGAGATTAAGAATTACCTCCCCAGCTTGTTTTGGGGGAGAAGATCCTCTGTCCTCAGAAATGGAAGGATTGAAGTTAATGTGGGAATCTTGACAAATATTTTACAAAAGTCAAGTTTTACACATATTAAGCAGACCCATCCCCCTGAGGTTTTGGGTGATGAGCAAGGCAGCCAGAGATTTTCCAGAGAAGGTTGAAATTCTCTAGAAGGATGATTTTGACTCTTTATAATTGTCTTCCTGATTCTCAAAGGGAGGAAAGATTTCTTCAGAAGCTCCTGCAGGAGTCTGTGTCTTTAAGTGGGATTGATGCCTCATGTAGTGCTTGTCTCTGAAAATATAATTCATTTCACTGCACACTGAAAACTGAAGATTTGGCATATCTGAGTGGTCTATCAGTAGAGGTTTACACAGTAGAGGTTTCCTCTGCACAGGAACTTGGTTTTAAAGGTCACAAGTCCAACATAAACTCTAGCTTGAAAACTATCTAACGAAGCTCATTTTCAAGCAGAATTTTTCCTGGTGGGAAGCTGATGAAAGACAAGGTCTTATATGTGAGTTTTACTTTTATTTATTTTTTCCTTTTTAAAAAAATTTTTCTTTTTACTTTACAATACTGTATTGGTTTTGCCGTACATCAACATGAATCCACCACGGGTATACATAAATGTTTATTTAAAACATCTCTGTCCAGAATTCTTGAGGACATTTAAAGGTACTGGTTAATATTTAAATTATTTACTCTAAGTAATTCTGTACATTTCACATGGGAATATGCATTTATAGAAATTAATAAAGACCAGATTAGTAGAAGAAAGTGGTAAGGTTTTTATTAGAAAAAAATAATATACAGTTGAATTGATCAATAAACATCTGTGAGTATGTGGTATATATGAAGTAGTGCCAAGATGATATATATATATATATATATATACACACACACACACATATACACACATATAAATACACATTGTGAATATATGTATGTGTGTGTATGTATATATATGCATGATGTATATATATATTTACATTATATATATATTACAATTGTATAATTTTACAATTTACATATTAACTATGTATATATTACAATTATGTATAATGTGTATATGTATTATATATACATATACCTTATATATAATTTGAAAATTTTAATATAATTAAAACATTAAATATTTAAAGATCATTTTTTTTTAATATATTTTTTGTTGTTTCTTCAGGCTGTGCTGGGTCTCCGCTGTTGTGCGGGCCTTTCTCCAGTTTCAGCCAGGGGGAGCCGCTCTCTGGTTGTGGTGCATGAGCTTCTCTCGTTGCAGAGCACGGGTCCTGCGGCACACAGGATTCCGTAGCTGTGGCTTGTGGGCTCAGTGGCTGCAGCTCTCCAGCTCTAGAGTGCAGGCTCACTAGTTGTGTTGCATGGGCATAGTTGCTCAGAGGTATGTGGGATCTTTCCAGATCAGGGATCAAACCCACATCTCCTGCGTTGGCAGGCGGATTCTTTACCATTGAGCCGCCAGGGAAGCCTTGAGATAAAATATTATTAAATAAATTTTTAATTAAACTATTTTGTTGGATAATTTTAAAAATCTCTAGGACTCTCCATATCCTGTGGTCATAGCTGTAACCATGCTGGTGGAAAAGCAGTGATCTAAAATGACCCTCAGGTTGGACTGGTTTTGATGAACAGCTGTGGTTTAGGTGATGCAGAAAGTTACGCTGATCATTTGCCTGGAATCCACCAGTTGACCTGGGATTTCACTGGAAGTCATGAATCCTGAACTTCAGAGAGGAGCCAGCTCACCTACGTCAATGAAAGGATTTGGAAATATGATCATCCTGAGAGTTAACAAGATATTATTATTAGTAGTAGTAGTATTACTATTGGGAAGTGTAATAGATAATATTGAATTTAGACATTTAGAAAGGATGGGACTGGAACAGTGCTGCTATAGGAGAGACAGTTTACTTGAGTTAAGAAGCTAAGGGTTGTTATTTTAGAGTTGTAGACTGAAAGAGGTCAACATGATATTTTAAAGCAATTATCCTCCGATTAAAAAAAAATAAAAAGTGAACCAAACTGAAAAAAAAAGAAGCAGCTGTGGATTTGCCAGCCTGCTCTATTCAGACACCTTTGGAGATAAGATCTGGGATCTTTGCTTAGAAAACCGCACAGATGGACCCTGTTTCTGCAAAGACCAAGAGATCTGAGAACTTTGTTCCTTAACCTTAGTCTGTAGAGTAGTTTTGAGTGTCAGAACTCTCATTAGCAGCTTTCAGCTGAAGAGAGGCCCCTTGAAAGGTGTTAACAGAGAAAAGGTGCCACTGATGACTCACATGCTTTGATCTGGGACCCCCTTAGATCCCAGCCAGGGTGTGGGGTAGTGGGGGTTGTAGCAACATATTCGTCTTTGGAGATAGTCCTGGATTCTGGACTGGGCACCCCATGGAAGGTTCCAGCTGGCCAGAGAAGTAGAAGCTGGGTAAAATGAAAAGAAAGAAAAGCAACCAAGACTGTACAGCCAGAAAGCAAGATTAAGAAGAGACAGGATTCTGTATCTTTTTTAAAGACAGTGCTTTTTCACCTTTATTTATTTAGTTTACATGTGAAATTTTTCAGTCTGTTGTAAAGGTGCTTCTCACC
>SJYT01029280.1:31526-49227 GCA_006410635.1 Cephalophus harveyi | reverse complement strand
TAGGAAATGGCAACCCATTACAGTATCTTTTCCTGGAGAATCCCTCCCATGGACAGAGGAGCCTGGAGAGGCACAGTCCATATGATCACACACACACACACACACACACACACACACAATCAGACACGACTGAAGAGACTTAGGATGCAGCATGGCAGCCAATTAAAAAATTGTTTTTTTTAAATCTATTATAGAACTTATTTGAAGCTATCCAGTAGAGAAAAATCATTCATTTATTTCTGATAAATGGCTTTAGAACCACTTTTGTTAAGTGAAATCTCTTCTTAAAATATGAAGTTCCAACCTGCAACATCCTTTATAGCAAGCTTATACCATTGTGTCAGAACTGGCTTAATGACCTTGCTCACTAAATAAATAAAATGTAATGATGTCTCTATCTGTAGAATTTAAGTGTAATTCATCTGTCTAGAAACTAGTAAAAATGTATATTTCAGTTAAAAATAAGTCAACTTGATTGTCTAGTATAAAAATTCAATTGCATAGTTATTAGCTGTAATAGTATTGTTTTAGTAGTAATATTTGTAGATAGTTCAAATGACCACCCCTACTTTATTATCATTGATAATGTACTAATGCAATAGGTTGACATAGTTGATTTGCAATATGCAATAATCTGAAATGATGTGATATCCTCACAGTTGACTTCTAAAAGAAATGCCATCATGACTGTATAAGATTGTCTGAGGATCTCTTATTAACTAGTTTCAACACCATTTTAAAACATACCTTTAATTGCATAAGCATATTTATTTCTTCTAAACTATCTACACACATGCACACACACATACACATATTTATCCACACAATGTTTTATTTCTTTTGCCACTGAAGGCAATCTTAGC
The DNA here is from genome assembly GCA_006410635.1 of Cephalophus harveyi. Classification (NCBI taxonomy): domain Eukaryota; kingdom Metazoa; phylum Chordata; class Mammalia; order Artiodactyla; family Bovidae; genus Cephalophus; species Cephalophus harveyi. The sequence goes on along the minus strand of SJYT01029280.1, from coordinate 48,364 downwards.
TTAGCTGCAAGTTAAATGAGTGACAGCCGTTTGTTTTCCCACCTGTAGACTCTGATGCAGCCTCAAAGAAGGCGCATAAGTGAATAAGCTGTCTTCAACTCTAGAACCTGTCTCTTATACACATCTAGATGTGTATAAGAGACAGATGATATCCTTAATGCCAAATATGCTATAAACCAGAAGAACTGTGAATTTTTAGACATGCATCTCATTTATTATTTCAAGAAACAAATGTATACGTTTAAATATTTATAAATAATGGTTTACATGCAATGGGTTTACATGCTTGCAAGTTACAATATATTTTTTAAAAAATGTTAAGAACTGAGAAATTGTTCCTTTTTCTATTTTTTTTTAATCAGATATTTAAAAAACCAGTCTGCCTAGGATGTTTTAGAGATATTACTGCTTGAAAACAAGAATCTAAATAAAAGCAAACAACAGTAGCTTTCTAGGCTTTAATCCTGTGTCCCCACTAAAAATATATTTTGGGTGGGAATGACATTAACCATATTATCTTATAAATACATAAGAATATTTAATGATCTTCTATTGTATTCTGGAAAAGAGGCTGTTCTTTGTCTTTCAGCCTCTCCCTGCTCTCCCACTCCTCCTCCCTTGCCCTTTCTGGTATTCTGCCAGAGTTGTCTGCTTCTTTCCTGGAGACCAGTAATTGAAGGTAATTTTTTAGAAGATGGTTTCAATTATCTAAAGCCATTGGAATGTTTAACTGCCCCTTGCTATTGGTGAGCTTGTTTACTTTGGGGTTTCAGATGAATTTAGATTACATGCAACCAGATGTTATCTCCTATGGTAGCTTCAAAAAATGTGTGAGGGAGGGGATGTTATACCATATTTAAGTCAAGTGACCTCAAATTTCATAGAAGTATGCCACTCTGGGTACAGTTTCAGGGTAAACTTTTAATCATAACTATGACAGCATATGTCCTATGTGTACTAAATAAGTCTCATTTTCCATGTGTCTTTATAGTATGTGATACTGATCAGAAGAACCTGTGTCTCACACACACACACATACACACACAAATTGCCATGTATCTAGTTGGAGACAATAAAATTATAATATAAAATTTCATTCATGTTCCTATTTTGCCTGAACAACCGAGAGTTACTGTTATGCTGCCCAGATAATAGAAAATAAATGTTGTGATATTTAATAAGAAAAAAATCTGAGTCAATGAAAGTCGTCTGTGAGTCAACAACTAAATGCTGTAGTGTGTAGACAATTGCAGACTTACTTCCTTAACTGACAGCTTCACTCAAGGTTTTGTAAGATATCCTATTTATACAGGTTTAACTTTAAAGTTAGAAAGAGAGCTGCATACCCATATTTTTAACTTAGAAAACAGATGAATTAAGGTAAAATTAGTCTTTATGAAAGAATTATTTGCTTTATCAAAGGATCCAGAATATACTTAAAAAGTTTAAAAATAAAACAAGTTGGCTTTCAGCATGATTGAAATACAGTTTCAACTTCAAAGTTAAATTACATATAAATTTAAATATATACTTTTTTTTTGGTTGAATCTTCAAGAAATTTATCAGGTATGATTGTCTTCACTATGTATAGGGGCCATGCAATAATTATTTTAGAAAATAAGATAATGCACATCATATGAATATGCAAATACATGCTTACATGCATATATATTTATGCATACACATTTAAATATACATATAATATTCCTTTTTCTTCACAGTTAGTTATGTATAAATTAGCATACTACCTGAACATAGTTGGCACTCAATTAAATTAATAAAAGAACAAATGAAAGGTTCTAGGACTTTCTACAAGTAGAAGGGATGCTTGATATGAGCTGGGCCTGATAGGGATGCTGCTGCTGCTGCTAAGTCACATCAGTCGTGTCCGACTCTGTGTGACCCCATAGATAGCAGCCCACTAAGCTCCTGTCCCTGGTAGCTAGTGTCAAATTATGATCAAGGAGAAAAGAGCATGCTTGAGGAGAAAACAGAATTCTTGATTTCTCTTCTCACCACCTGTCCTTACAGGCCTCTTGTTGCACTCACCTTACAGGACATCCAATGGCAAGGGCACCAGTTGAAACAGTAGGTAGAGGGTCAATCTCCAGAGGCAAAAAAGGAGGGCAGAGAAGAGTGAAAATGGATGTGAGAACCCCCTCAACACACACACACACACACACAGAAGCAGCCCATGTGTATTTTCATGGGCTCCCCGGAAGCTGTCCTCATAAATTGAACCTAATGAAAAGATGCCATTGACACAGTTATTTTATCACTAGTATAGATACCTTAGTAGGTGATGAATCTAATTAGTAATCCAAGCAATGTTTGTCCTTTTTTTTAAAATGAGAATTCTGATTATGAAACAAACATTAAATGAATGTTAAAACTGCATCATAATTATTTTTCCAGTATAAACTATGTATATGGCCTCAATAGCCAGCAATAGATACAGTTGTTTGTTGTTGTTGTCTAGTCACTAGGTTGAGTAAAACTCTTTGCAACCCTGTGGACGATAGCCCACCAGGCTCCTCTGTCCATGGGATTTCCCAGGCAAGAATACTGGAGAGGGTTGCCCTTTCCTTCTCCAGAGGATCTTCCCAGCCTGCGTCTCCTGATTGGCAGGTGGATTCTTTACCACTGGAAGCCTATACACACAATACACATTCAGGAATCAGTGTTAAGTTGCAGAATAATTTGAAAAATAAAATTTAAAGCATTACCTCACATTTTTGCTTGGATTTTACCCATCCTCCTATGGATTCATACTCACAAATAAAACTTGAAGAATGGTGATAGAAGATTAGTCATTTGTTAAGTTATAAGGGGAATTAGAGTTCTTAAGACAGTTCCACAGACAATAATTTAGATAAAAGATAAATAGGTAATTGAGAAAGTGTTGTGTCTAAAATAACCATGTGTAAAATTCATTCAGTTTCAAAAGATTAAATTCATCTAAGGGCTTCCGTTGTGGCTCAGACGGTAAAGCATCTGCCTACAATGCGGGGAATGCAGGTTCGAGCCCTGGGTCGGGAAATTCCCCTGGAGAAGGAAATGGCAACCCACTCCAGTATTCTTGTCTGGAAAATCCCATAGACGGAGGAGCCCAATAGGCTACAGTCCACTGGGTTGCAAAGAGTCGGACGTGAGTGAGCGACTTCACTTCACTTCGCTTCAGAGGCAGTACTTAAAAAATTCTTATAGAGCGTATTCTCTTGTCAGTGGAATTAACCTTGAAATTAATAACAGAATGTTAAATTAGAAATGTCTAAGCAGTTAGAAATTAAGGAATACTCTAAATAATTTATTGAATTAAAATGTCTTAATGTACTATTAAGACATGAGATATTCCGTATCAGAACTTGTGGGATGCAGCTAGAGATGTGCTTTGAGGGCATGCATTAGAAAGAGGGGAACCCGGCTGGAAATCGATGGGCTAAGTATTTAGCTCGAGAAGCAAAAGTACAAGAGAAGTAATAATAAAGATAAGAGAAGAAATTGATGTAATAGAAAACAAACGCATGATGGAGAAATTCAAAACAAGGAAAAGCTGGTTTTTTCAAAGATTAATAATGTTTTAGACTCTAACACAATTGATACAGAAAGCCGGAGAGAGCAAGAGAGACAGTGGATCAATATCAGATATCTTTGAATATCTTTATGCTAATATACTTGAACATCTTTTTAAAAGTTCACATTTACTTTTGATTTTATCTAAACACTCACAAAAGCTTAAAATAAATTTAATTAGTTAAAAACATCCCTACTAAGAATTCTCCCCACCTACATATTTTAACGGGTGAAATTTCTCAATCATTCAAGTAAGAAATTTATTTTATGACTTTTTAAATCTCTCAAACAATAAGGAGTGGTGAGAAGGGAATATCTTCAAACTTATTTTATGAGTCAACATCAGTTTGATGGCAAAACTTGACAAGAAATATGTAAGAAATGTAAACTACAGGCCAATCTTGTGTGTAAACAAAAAACATTGTCAACAGGATTTAGAAAATATAAGAGATGGTATATGAAAATTAAGTAATTCTAGAAAAACATCTGCTTCTGCTTGCTTTGACTACATTAAAGCCTTTGACTCTGTGGATCACAACAAACAAACTGTAGAAAATTCTTAAAGAGATAGGAATACCAGACCACCTTACCTGCCTCCTGAGAAACCTGTATGCAGGTCAAGAAGCAATAGTTAGAACCAGACATGAAACAAGGACTGGTTCAAAGTTGGGAAAGGAGTATGTCAAGGCCATATATTGTCACCCTGCTTATTTAACTTCTATTCAGAGTACAGCATGTGAAATGCAGGGTTAGAATCAAGATTGGTGGGAGAAATACCAACAACCTCAGATAGGCAGATGATACCACTCACAGAAAATGAAGAGGAACTAAAGCGTCTCATGATGAAAATTAAAGAGGAGGGTGAAAAAAGCTGGTTTACAACTCAACATTTAAAAAACTAAGATCATGGCATCCAGTCCCATTACTTCATGGCAAATAGAGTGGGAAAAGTTGAAGCAGTGACAGATTTTATTTTCTTGGGCTCCAAAATCTATGCAGATGGTGACTGCAGCTGTGAAGGAAAAAAATGGCTTGCTCCTTGGAAGGAAAGCTATGACAAGCATAGATGGTATATTAAAAACCAGACACATCACTTTGCAGACAAACATCCAGATAGTCAAAGCTATGATTTTTCCAATAGTCAAGAACGGATGTGGAAGCTGGACCGTAAAGAAAGCTGAGCACTGAGGAATTGATGGTTTCGAATTGTGCTACTAGAGAAGACTCTTAACAGTCCCTTGGAAAGGGAATCACACCAGTCAATTCTAAAGGAAATCAACTCTGGATATTCACTGAAAGGACTGATGCTGAAGCTGAAGCTCCAATATTTTGGCCACCTTATGGGAAGAGTCAACTCATTGGAAAAGACTTTGATGCAGGGAAAGATTGAAGGCACAAGGAAACAGGTGTGGCAGAATTTGAGATGATTGGATAGCATCATTAACTCAATGGACGTGAGTTTGAGCAAACTCAGGGAGATAGTGAAGGACAGGAAGGCCTGGTGTGCTGCAGTCCACGGGGTCACAAGGAGTCAAACATGATTTAGTGACTGAATAACAACAAATCAGACGAATTCTGAGAAATTATTCATTCACAAATGAATCTATATAACTAACTAGTTAACAAAGTAAAGATCAAACTATGATTGTCTCAAAAGATACAGAAACAAGAATTTCCAGTATAATTATTTGTATTCAACATTTTGCTACCAGTCCTATCTATGTAATAAGGGAAGAAAAATAACTAAAATGTATAAAGATTAGAACAATTTAAAAATATATATATTATTTTCAAGTGATTGGCTTAGGTTTTAGAAAATACTTAAGAATATCCATATGAGCTATTAGAATTAATGTAAGAATTAAGCAATGTCTTGAAGTCAATATATAGGAACCAACATTATTTCTATATACTGTCAGTGAAAGCAGGTGAAAAGTCTCAACAGCAATCTAAAGTGGGTGTTTGGGAAGAGAAGGGCGCAGGGCATTTGGAGTACTTCAGCTGTTAGTGAGTAAATGTTCATTTGCTAAGCTATGGTATCACATTTAAAAACGCTTTGTCCAAGGGCAGTTCATACAACACTCAGTTACTCAGGGACTGAGTGTATAGGCTTTCAATTTTCTCCTTCTTTTTAGGAGCCCCCATCTGAGGGATAAGAGAAGTGTAGCACAGCACTCTGCTCTGTCATATTTGTTTTGTGCTATTGGCTCAAAATAACTTTTGTCCAGTTTTCGTCTAAAATGTTTAGGGTCAGATTGTCAAATCTGTGATCGAACTATTGGTGTTCGACTGCATTTTGAGTGTTTAAGTTATACTATTATTGTTGTTTTTCTTTGGCTTGTAGTATGTTGCAACATGTTTTGACTACTATATTGCAATAGCTTGACTACAGTCATTTGTAAACAAAAGTCTACAAATCTAAAATACAGGTTTTCTAGCAGGATATATTTTTTGAAGAGTGGTGGTGGTCTCTAGGATATGTTACTTCATTCATTGACTTTTATATTATTATGATCAATGACTGTATCATTATCAACCACTGTTTACTCCCTTTCTGGAGCACATGCAGCCTGAGATTAGACACAGGATGGGAAGAAGTAGCTAAGTTTAATGTGGGTGCAAGCTCAAATGCCTGTTGGGACCTGGGATATAATCCAACTGAGCAAAGTGTAAGAAAAACAATCAAGTGCTATTATAAATGGAACCTGAGAACGTGCCTCAGTGTCCTAAAACAACAGGAAGTGGTACAGAACTGGAACCTTCTCTGTGGACAGGCTCCACTCACCTCCAGCTGATTACAGCGATGCAGAAATTCGTGCCCACTACTGCTGTCCGATATGGATCTTTCTTTTCTTTTTTTAGTATTTATTTGGCTGCGTGGGATCTCTGTTACAGCATGTGGGATCTTTAGTTGTAGCATGCAGACTCTTTGTTGTAGCATGTGGAGTTCAGTGCCCTAACTAGGGATTGAACCCAGGCCTCCTGCTTTGGGAGTTCAGAGTCTTAGCTATTGGACCACCAGGGAAGTCCTATCAAATCTTGATTTTTTCAAGAGAAAACTTGAATGCCTCCCCTTTAAACAATAACAACAACTAAAATGAAATTTCCCATTTCAAAACCAACCCATTTAAGAAATTAACAAATGCATCCTCTATTGCTATCACATGGGCCAAAGAAACTGCTGCTCTGGGCTGTTTTTGATGTGGACCTGTGAACCTCAGCCTTCCACTGTAGTCAGGAGAAACAACACACCGTTTATATAAAAATAATGTGGAACAATACTGAATATTACATACATTCATTCTTATGCATTGTTGTTTTTTAGTCCGTCAGTTGTGTCTGACTCTTTTGTGACCCCATGGACTGTAGCTCACCAGATTCCTCTATCCATGGGATTTCCCAGGCAAGAATACTGGAATGAATTGTCATTTCCTTCTCTAGGGGAATCTTCCCAATCCAGGGATCAAATCCATGTCTCCTGAATTGACAGGAAGATTCTTTACCACGGAGCCACCCAGAAAATCCCTTACTCATGCATACAATAGTATTTATTGAGGACCTCCTAGACCCCATGCCCTGTGTGAGTTCCTAGTTTACAAAGATGAACAAATATGTTTTTTATTGTCCAGCAGCCCCTAGTCTGAGAGAAGAAATAAATAATTAGATGGGCATTAAACAAATCTAATAACAATAGGGACAATTTGCATAATACTGGGTTGGTTGGTCAAAAAGTTTTTGGATTTTTCAGTTATATCCTATGAAAAAACCCAAACAAACCTTTTGGTCAATTGTATAGAATTTCAGAGATAGAGGCTTTGCTGGCATTTTTCTTAAGGCCACAGGAAATAATTGGGAAATGATTAGCCCCTTTTGATACTATATAAATATGTCCCATGTCTCAGGGCTACTCTTATGTTAAAATCCCAAGAAAATCCCAAATCCCAAGATTAAAAACAAGTTGTAAAATTACCTCACAGTTGACTTCTAAAAGAAATGCCATCATGACTGTATAAGATTGTCTGAGGATCTCTTATTAACTAGTTTCAACACCATTTTAAAACATACCTTTAATTGCATAAGCATATTTATTTCTTCTAAACTATCTACACACATGCACACACACATACACATATTTATCCACACAATGTTTTATTTCTTTTGCCACTGAAGGCAATCTTAGCTTAGCTGCAAGTTAAATGAGTGACAGCCGTTTGTTTTCCCACCTGTAGACTCTGATGCAGCCTCAAAGAAGGCGCATAAGTGAATAAGCTGTCTTCAACTCTAGAACGCTTTGCTTGTGATACAAATGGAAACTGTATGCTCTGGGAATTCTGAGTGGCTTACTAGTCAAACTATTTACTCTTAAATATGCTTTATAGATCAACAGAGGCAGTAAAGGTCCCAATGCTCCATTTCTGTGAATATCCTCATAAGCACTCACTCTGGCATATAAAATTTTGTAGATGTGTAGGAAGGAGGGTTTGATTCCTACATAACTTCAAAACGACCCTTCAGGCAGTTTCCTTAAAAGTTATAATATTGTGAGAAGTAAGGAGGAAGTTAAGCACTGCTGTTTGGAAGTTATTTTGTCTTTCTGGGTGGAGGAACAGCATATTCATCTGTGATAACCGTCTAGATATGAATGATTTCATGAAGTATCAGTTAAACTAATGAGATGGAAGGCTCCATAGAACTCGTGGCTGTTTTACTTAGCAAAACAGTCACCTTCAGACATAAAGTGAATTGTTGAAAAGCTTCTGTCAAAAGTAAACCCTTCAATATCGTATAGCAGGTGTTATTGACACAACAGAAGAGATAGGAATTTTCTGTTACTGTGGTTGGCTTTAAGGAATACAGTTTTTAGCATGTCTTTCATCATTGTAATGATATTTTAATGATTAAATTCACCTGCAAAAGCTCAGGACGCCTGTTTGTTTTATGGGAACATCCAAGTGTCTTGTGTACAGACTTGTTCAAGTAGGAGTGGATGAATGCAAGAACAGTGAATGCCAGCTTATCTCACATAACCAAAGAATGGTATGTTCCACCTAACTGAATATTTTTGTTTTTGGAAAGCTGTTGTACATACCATAAATTTTAATTTTCAAAGAGTGCATTTTTGTTGGCATTGAAACTGCACTCACATGGCTTATCTCTTGCTTTGATGCAGCCGTGGGAGTTTGTCTCCCCTACTCCCTGTTCTGTGGTTCTGTCTTTAGGTATTTCCCAAGCTGTGGCCAGAACTTACTCATAAACTTGAGTTATAGATCTTATACTATGGAACCATCGCCTAAAGGCCCAGAATTTGTTCTTTGCCTCAGTGAAATGACTCTATCAATGAAAATTCCGTTCCATCAGGGCAGTTCTGGGTGACTAGCTGGTTCCTTGTTGGACCCATTTGAGCTACGATGTTCTGGTTGATAACTGTGTAATCTGTTAACCTTCCCTGAATAATATTTGATTTAAAGTGTATGACTTTGCCTCTTAAGAGTTGATTAAGTAATTTGGAATTGAACCATTAACAAACCTTTCATAACACAGAGACGTGATAAATCACCCCTAGCCTAAATTACTTATTTCTATAACACAATAGTTGCATTTGTTTAATGTCTGGGCATCCCAGCTGTGCTAGTGGTAAAGAACCTGCCTGCCAATGCAGGAGACAAAGGAGACACAGGTTGGATCCCAGGGTCAGGAGGATACTGTGGAGCAGGGCATGGCAACCCACTCCAGTATTCTGGCCTGGATAACCCCATGGACGGAGGAACTAGGTGGACTACAGTCTTTAGGTTCACAAAGAACCAGGCACAACTAAAGCGACTTAGCACACACGCATTCAGCACCTACTGCTATTCTGGGCACTACATTAAGTGCTTTACACAAGTTGTCTACATTTCTTATTAAAAGCACATAAATACTGCTGTATACCAGAAACTAACTCAACACTGCAAATCAATTATACTTCAGTTTTTAAAAATTAATTAATTTAAAATATTTTAAATAAAATAGCATTGATAACAAAAACTGAAATTAAAAAAAAAAGCAAATGAACACCTGTATGATGGGTTCAGTACAGGCTTTGGAAATTATCTTCTAAAAGAGATTCCTACTGGAATGCCAAAGTAGGATGTCAAGAGATACCTGGGGTAACAGGCAAGCTTCGTCTTGGAGTACAAAATGAAGCAGGGCAAAGGCTAACAGTTTTGCCAAGAGAACGCACTGGTCATAGCAAACACCCTCTTCCAACAACACAAGGGATGACTACACATGAATATTACCAGATGGTTAATACCAAAATCTGATTAATTCTGTTTTTTGAAGCCAAAGATGGAGAAGCTTTATACAGTCAGCAAAAACAAGACCGGGAGCCGACTGTGTCTCAGATCATGAACTCCGTATTGCCAAATTCAGTCTTAAATTGAAGAAAGTCAGGTATGACCTAAATCAAATCCCTTACGATTATACAGTGGGACTGACAAACAGTTCAAGATAGTAGATCTGATAAATAGAAAAACTGAAGAACTATGTATGGAGATTCAAAACATTGTACAGGAGGCTGTGATCAAAATCATCCCCAAGAAAAAGAAATGCAGAAAAGCAAAATGGTTGTCTGAGGGGGCCTTACAAATAGCTGAGAAAAAGAGAAGCAAAAGGCAAAGGAGAAAAGGAAAGATGTATCCATCTGAATGCAGAGTTGAAAGAATAGCAAAGAGAGATAAGAAAACCTTCCTAAGTGATCAATGCAAAGAAATAGAGGAAAACAATACAATGGGAAGACTAGAGATCTCTTCAAGAAAATTAGAGATATCAAGGGAACATTTCATGCAAAGATGGGCTCAATAAAGGACAGAAATGATATGAACCTAACAGAACCAGAAGATATTAAGAAGAAGTAGCAAGAATACACAGAAGAACTATACAAAAAAGATCCTCATGAGCCAGATAACCATGATGGTGTGATCACTCACCTAGAGCCAGACATTCTGGAATCTGAAGTCAAGGTGCCTTAAGAAGCATCACTACGAACAAAGCTAGTGGAGGTGATGGAATTCCAGCTGAGCTATTTCAAATCCTAAACGATGATGCTGTGAAAGTGCTGCACTCAATATGCCAGCAAATTTGGAAAACTCAGCAGTGGCCACAGGACTGGAAAAGGTCAGTTTTCATTCCAATCCCAAAGAAAGGCAATGCCAAAGAATGCTCAAACTACCACACAATTGCACTTGTCTCACACACTAGCAAAGTAATGCTCAAAATTCTCCATGCTTTCAATAATACGTTAACCATAAACTTTCAGACGTTGAAGCTGGATTTAGAAAATGCAGACAGACCATAGATCAAATTGCCAACATCCACTGGATCATAGAAAATGCAAGAGAGTTCCAGAAAAACATCTACTTCTGCTTCATTGACTACGCTAAAGTCTTAGACTGTGAGAATCACAAGAAACTTGAAAATAAGAGATGAGAATACCAGATCATCTTACCTGCCTCCTGAGAAATCTGTATGCAGGTCAAAAAGCAGCAGTTAGAACCAGACATGGAACAATAGACTGGTTCCAAATAGGAAAAGGAGTATGTCAAGGCTGTATATTGTCACCCTGCTTATTTAACTTATATGCAGAGTACATAATGTGAAATGCTGGGCTGGATGAAACACAAGCTGGAATCAAGATTGCCGGGAGAAATATCAGTAACCTCAGATTTGCAGATGGCACCACCCTTATGGCAGAAAGCAAAGAGTAACTGAAGAACCTCTTGATAAAAGTGCAAGAGGAGATTGAAAAAGCTGGCTTAAAGCTCAACATTCAAAAAACTAAGATCATGGCATCTTAAGCAGAGACATGGATTATTAAGCCGTGACAATTAAGTGCTAGTGGTTCTTTGGTGCTAAAAAAGAGGACCGCTTCTCTCCTTACGTAGGAGGAATGTCCGTATGAACCACGGGGATTAAAACTTAGTACAATGCACTTAAATTGTATGGATAAAATGATTAAAGCCAGTTAATTTATTATTTATTTATTTGGCAAACATACTCACTGTCAGCTGCTTAAGGTGACTGTATCAGAGCTCACTTATTTTGAAAGTGTTGAGACGCTGTACATCACGACTGGGTGGACATATTTTCTCCTTTTCTGTTTGGTGGAGAAGTTGGAAAGTTTAAAATTCTGGCTGAGCCAGACAGACATCATGACATTATATAAGATTTATACAACCCGCCTGAGGACTGCAGGCTTCCCTAGTGGCTCAGTGGTAAAGAGTCTGCCTGCAATTGCGAGAGACGTGGGTTCAGTCCCTGGGTTGGCAAGATCTCCTCGAGAGGGAAATGGCAACCCACTCCAATGTTCTTGCCTGGGAAATCCCATGGACAGAGGAGCCTGATGGGCTACAGTCCATGAGGTTGAAAGAGTCAGACACGACTTAGTGACTGAACATGAGCCCAAGGATTGCTGCAGGATTATAAAAGCTCCTCAGGTGACTTCTGGTCTCTCTGGTCAACTTTTCACACTAATGAGGGAAAGAAGGGAAACCATCATCAGCCCAGATGTGTGCTTTCTCTCACTTGCTGTTCTGGACTCAGATGACAGAGGTCTGATTATCGGAATTATTCATTATTACTCCATATTTCTTTAGAGAACACTTTTTGTCCTTCCTAACAAAACCATAGCACGAGACTAAATATCCTTCTTGGATTTTTATTATTATTGATTCACAACTTTTTTCTTGATTTTAGGAAACTTAAACATCTTGAAATGGGAGAGAAGCTAAGCCGTCTAAGATCCCTGTGAGCCACAGGGAACTCTCTCCATTCTCACTACTTTTTTATACCGAATAAGTGTTTTGGCTTTGTTATGGGTTATTTCCAGAAGCTTTGTCTTGTGACTTCCAACCAAATTTCAATTTAGAAGTAAGTGTTTTTGTTCTCTCTTCTTTTCCCAAAATATGTAGAGTGTCTGCTCCTTGGGTTATTGGCAAGATTATGTTTCCTCTGTTGTTTTAACCTCAACTTTCAAAAAACAGCTCACACTGATGCTTTTACTCTAAGATTGGAGAGTTCAAACATTTATAAATCCCAAACCAACATGTTCCTCAACAGAAATTCACCACACTGATGAGGGGTATGTCATAATGATAGCCAGAAATGGCAAGGGCAGAAGTAAAAAGAAATATTTTTGAAGTGTGAGCTTTATAAGACTTATACAGCTAAATAGATAGCATTACCCATCTTCCCTCCTTTAAGTAAAACCTTGTTTTAGAAAATCAGCACTGCCAAAAAGTGTAGGGCGCCACGCCACTGTTTTGATAGCTGTGCATTGTTCCAAGACCCCCCTTAAAACGTCCGCTAAGCCTTTTTTATGTCTTCTACTGTAGCAGAAGCACACAGCAGGCAAAGTGCTTAAACAGTTTTCCATTAGTCTTTTCTTGAGAAATAAATTATAGTCTCAAGTTGTTATAGCCTTAATAGGTGCTCCTAAAACAAATGCACAGGGTAGGTCATTTAATTTTATGGATTTAGGTAAAGGCAGCCAGGTGACAAATGACTTAGACCGCGATTAGCACCAAGTCTAGTTTTCTACACTAGATCCGGGGACAGGACATTCCTTCTGTTTCTTCTTTGTTTGGGTATTTTCTAAACACCGTGTTTGTTCCTATTAGTCCATGAAATATCCATTAATTTACTTATCTACATTCCATTGCTTTTTCTTTTTAGCCTAACAACACAAAGAAAACAAAAATGTCAATAGTAATAATAATTTAGCTAAAAAGTGGGCTTCCCAAGTGATGCTAGTGGTAAAGAACCCTCCTGCAAATGCAGGAGACATAAGAGAAACACGTTCTACCCCTGGGTTGGGACAATCCCCTGGAGGAAGGCATGACAACCCACTCCAATATTCTTGCCCGGAGAACCCAATGGACATAGGAGCCTGGTGGGCTACAGTTCAGGGTCACAAAGAGTCAGACACAACTTAAGTGACATAGCGCTCATGTATGCAGCTAGGAAGTGAATAAGCCTACCATTCTTCCTTTTTTAAAAAAAAATCTGTTTTAAACAGGCATCATTAACTCTTTTGCTGTACCAGCCATAACCCTGCTTGTATCAGAAACTACCAGAAAAGTTTATACCTACCAGCATGATGTGTTGAAATGCCTATTTTAGATTCCAATCATGGGTTTCCTTCAAAGTCACTGAGTGAACCTGGTTTCAGTTTTCTTATTTTGGAGTGGCATCCTTAAGCTGTGCTGAGGACCACACGACCATGTGTGAAGCTAGACACAGTGCTGTTTGATGCTGGTGGTAGCTCGCTCCTCGTGAAGGTGGACAGAGCCACCTGGTGTGGCTGGTTCACAGGCCTCCTCTCTCCTCTGCCCCTTTGGGTTGACATCATTTTCTGATCTGAGACAACGTGTAACTTGAAGCCAGTGGTTCTGCCCTTCATGAAGTCCTGCGATGCATCTCCTAGGTGATAGGAGGAAGGATGGGAGGGGAAAGGAGGCAGAAGTGGAAGAAATAAGAGAGAAAGCACATCTATGTTACTAATGGTCAACTATGCCTTTTTAATTATCATTTTAGAGCCATAATAACTTTCCCCGATCAATAGATATACCTTCCCTGTATTATCCAATCAGTCTACTGTATCCTTATACCTGTAAGGCACAGTGATGGGTAGTGAACATAGGACTCATTGTTTCCCCAAGTTCTTGCCATTTTCCTTGGCCATAGTCTTATTAAAGCACTCCTGAAAGGTGAAGCTGTGATCCTCAGGGGGAGTGAAGACATTGTTATTAATATTTATTGAGTCAGTACTTGAGCCGTCAACTCTCTTGCAACCTAGTCCTTCTTAGAAGAAACTTTCTTTGTATTGACATCACACAGACTTCTTGGAAATCCGTCTCTCGCCTTGTCAGCCATGTAGTCTGTGTTGCATGGGCCCAGGAAGCCCTGATATGTTTAAGCTTGTTACCATCATTTCCTATCCCTTTGGACATGGTGTTTGTCTCAGTCTGGGTCATGTGGTTTTAAAAAGGGAACCTCGGGGCTTTCCGTGGCCTTGCCAGACTGTGGTCTCTACCTCTGCTTACAAAGGAAAAAACAGTGCTGAATGCAGGGGGCGGTCATATTACCACCCAAAAGACACCAATGGTAGCAGGAAGCAAAGTGTGAGGCAGGGAGAGGAGATGGAAAGAACGAGGTGATTATGGTGATTACCCATAACCCTTCCTACCTTTGTATATTTCGGTTATGTGACTAGTAAATTCCTTCTATTATTGAAGTCATTCTGAGTTGGATTTTTCTTACTTGCTGTCCAAATGAACCCCACAGATCCACAGTGACTTGATTACATTTCAAAATCTTTTGTCAATTAATTTTTTAATTGGAAGGTAGGAGCTAGAAAGGAAAATATCCACTATGGCAAACTATCTTGACAGTGAAAGTTTGCCAGGTAGACCCCTGAAGTCCTTTGTTGAACCAGACTTCTCCTTTGCTCTGAACTGAAGAAGAAGGGTCTACACCTGTTTTAATTTAAAGTGTGTCTGTGAGTAAATTAACATCCAGGCCCCAAGCTACAGTAAGCAGCTCATTCAAGCAAATTACTGAGA
This sequence comes from Cephalophus harveyi, assembly GCA_006410635.1. Classification (NCBI taxonomy): domain Eukaryota; kingdom Metazoa; phylum Chordata; class Mammalia; order Artiodactyla; family Bovidae; genus Cephalophus; species Cephalophus harveyi. The sequence continues at coordinate 33,191 of SJYT01029280.1, read as the reverse complement.
ACAAATAAAACACATCTGATAGAATTTGGGGGGCCAAGCATGAAAAAAACCTTTCTAATTTCATGCAGCCAGTGCTGGAGTCTCTTTACCCCGTTGATGTTTCTTTCCCCTCCTGAATAGGAAAGCGGAGTTAGCTCTGTCATACTGAAGCGAGTGGTCATGGGTCCTGCCAGGCGTGGAGAAGATAAAAGCCACCACCTGCCCGACCTCTGCTCCCCGCCCTGCCGCCCGGTGCCCAGTCGTCTGCACAGTTGCCGGCAGCCAGTCATTGTTCCATCTCAGAGCCGCCTTGGGAGCTCAGCCATCCCAGCCTCAGCAGCACAATTGCAGATTGAGCAGAGCCCCTGGGTGGGTTTCCTCTGCACCTTGGCCATGATCTCCGGCAAGGCTGTTGCCCTGGGCCCCTGCAGATGTGTTGGTTTGTGCCTGCTGTGTGCTTGGGCCTGGGAGGAGCAAACCCCTGGCACTCCAGAGAGGGAGAAGCAAAGACAAAAGAGGAGAAATGTATTTCTGAGCATACTGGGGGCACACATTGCTTTTTCGGCTTCCCCACCTCCATTCACCGTGCTCTTGGAATGGAGCCCCCTTTCCTGCTGGGAGGATGTCTCCTGGGCCTTGTCAAGGGGAGCGTGACATCATTTCTGCAGCTGTGTTGGGTCACACATAGGCTCATGACTTAACTCAGGTTCAGAAGAGGTCATGAGATTCGGTCCACAGACCTGGCTTTGAGAAATGGGAGGAGGGAGGGGTTGGTACTCTGTTCCTAGCAAGATTCTAAACCTAGAGCGTATGGAGGCTTGTAGACATCTCTGTCTGTATCACATGGCCACAATAATACTGAATGGCAAATTGTAGCCAAACTTAACAGATTTAAACAACAGGTGTTTATTTCTCAGTCATGCGCCAATGGGTTGACTGTGACTTGTCTGGACTGCAGTCTCTGGGTTATAGGTTAGGTTCAAATCTGTTCAGTCTGGGTCTCATCCTCCTTATCCAGCAGCTGCTGAATGGCAGCCCGGTGGAAGATAGATGCTCAGAGGGAAGTCTAGCCTTGCAGGCACTTTTTCCACCTTTGCTGTCATATCCAGCAATATGTCAGGAGCCTGAGTGAGTCACGTAGCTAAACCCAAAGTCAAAGGAGGAGAAAGTATTCTCCAAACACCATAAAACTGAGGCAAAGGCACAGAGTCATCTTCTTTTGGAAGACAGAGTGAAGAAACTGCGAGTGGTGATCTGGTCTACCTGACCATCATCTAGCGCATGGAACATGACGGACTCAGCACGTGCAATGGGAGAAAGGAGCTGAGGGACAGAGAGAAAGGGAGGTCTCATGACATGGCATCAGCTCCCAGTCCAGCTGTGTCTGTAGGCTTTTAAAAATTTTTAATATTTATTGATTTGGCTGGGTCAGGTCCTAGTTGCTACGCTCAAGCTCTTCATCGCAGTGCAGGGACTCAGGAGTTGCTGCAGCTGGGTTTAGTTGCCTCATGGTATGTGGGTCTTAGTTTCGTGACCAGGGATTGAACCTGAGTTCCCTGCATTGGGAGGCAAATTCTTAACTGCTTGCTCCTTGGGAGAAAAGCTATGACCATCCTAGACAGAATATTAAAAAGCAGAGACATTACTTTGCCAACAAAGGTCCGTCTAGTCAAGGCTATGGTTTCT